>BLSH010064406.1:34199-53976 GCA_018402905.1 Glandirana rugosa
TATTGTTCTAAAACCATCTCTTACCGCTATAGGGAGAGGTTCCTGCTGGTGCTGTAAGGGACAGATTATTGTTCTAAAATCATCACATACTGCTATAGGGAGAGTTTCCTACTGGTGCTGTAATTGACAGATTATTGTTCTAAAATCATCTCCTACTGCTATAGGGAGAGTTTCCTGCTGGTGTTGTAAGGGACAGATTATTGATCTAAAATCATCTCCTAGTTCTATAGGGAGAGGTTCCTGCTGGTGCTGCGAGGGACAGATATTGTTCTTAAATCATCTTCTAGTTCTAAAGGGAGAGGTTCCTGCTGGTGCTGTGAGGGACAGATTATTGTTCTAAAATCATCTCCTAGTGCTATAGGGAGAGGTTCCTGCTGGTGCTGTAAGGGACAGATTATTGTTCTAAAATTATCTCCTACTGCTATAGGGAGAGTTTCCTGCTGGTGCTGTAAGGGACAAATTATTGATCTAAACTAATCTCCTATTTCTATAGAAAGAGAATCCTGCTGGTGCTGTGAGAGACGGATTATTGTTCTAAATTCATCTCCTACTGCTATAGGGAGAGTTTCCTGCTGGTGCTGCAAGGGACATATTATTGATCTAAAATCATCTCCTAGTTCTATATGGAGAGGTTCCTGCTGGTGCTGTGAGAGACAGATTATTGTTTTAAATTCATCTCCTAGTGCTATAGGGATAGGTTCCTGCTGGTGCTGTAAGGTACAGATTATTGTTCTAAAATCCTCTCTTACTGCTATAGGTAGAGGTTTCTGCTGGTGCTGTGAGTGACAGATTATTGCAAAATCATCTCCTACTGCTATAGGGAATGTTTCCTGGTGGTGCTGTGAGGGACAGATTATTGTTCTAAAATCATCTCCTACTGCTATAGTGTGAGATTCCTGCTGGTGCTGTAAGGGGCAGATTATTGTTCTAATATCATCTCATAATTTTATAGGGAGAGGTTCCTGCTGGTGCTGTGGGGGACAGATTATAGTTCTAAAATCATATAAATCATCTCCTAGTTCTATAGGGAGAGGTTCCTGCTGGTGCTGTGAGGGACAGATTATTGTTCTAAAATCATCTCTTACTGCTATAGGGAGAGGTTCCTGCTGGTGCTGTAAGGGACAGATTATTGTTCTAAAATCATCACATACTGCTATAGGGAGAGGTTCCTACTGGTGCTGTAATTGACAGATTATTGTTCTAAAATCATCTCCTACTGCTATAGGGAGAGGTTCCTGCTGGTGCTGTGAGGGTCAGATTATTGTTCTAAAATCATCACATACTGCTATAGGGAGAGGTTCCTGCTGGTTCTGTAAGGGACAGATTATTGTTCTATTATCATCTCCTACTGCTATAGGGAGAGTTTCCTGCTGGTGCTGTAAGGGACATATTATTGATCTAAATTAATCTCCTAGTGTTATAGAAGGAGGGTCCTGCTGGTGCTGTGAGGGACAGATAATTGTTCTAAAACCATCTCTTACTGCTATAGGGAGAGGTTCCTGCTGGTGCTGTGAGGGAAAGATTATTGTTGTAAAATTATCTCCTACTGCTATAGGGAGAGTTTCCTGCTGGTGCTGTGAGGGACAGATTATTGTTCTAAAATCATCTCTAACTGCTATAGGGAGAGGTTCCTGCTGGTGCTGTGAGGGACAGATTATGTTCTAAAATCATTTGTTAGTTCTAAAGGGAGAGGTTCCTGCTGGTGCTTTGAGGGACAGATTATTGTTCTAAAATCATCTCTTACTGCTATAGGGAGAGGTTCCTGCTGGTGCTCCGAGGGACAGATTATAGTTCTAAAATCATCTTCTAGTTCTAAAGGGAGAGGTTCCTGCTGATGCTGCGAGGGACAGATTATTGTTCTAACATCATCTCATAGTGCTATAGGGAGAGGTTCCTGCTGGTGCTGTAAGGGACAGATTATTGTTCTAAAATAATCTCCTACTGCTATAGGGAGAGTTTCCTGCTGGTGCTGTAAGGGACAGATTATTGATCTAAAACCATCTCCTATTTCTATAGAAAGAGGTTCCTGCTGGTGCTGTGAGAGACGGATTATTGTTCTAAATTCATCTCCTACTGCTATAGGGAGAGTTTCCTGCTGGTGCTGCAAGGGACATATTATTGATCTAAAATCATCTCCTAGTTCCATAGGGAGAGGTTCCTGCTGGTGCTGTAAGGTAGAGATTATTGTTCTAAAATCCTCTCTTACTGCTATTGGTAGAGGTTCCTGCTGGTGCTGTGAGGGACAGATTATTGTAAAATCATCTCCTACCTCTATAGGGAGAGTTTCCTGGTGGTGCTGTGAGGGACA
Organism: Glandirana rugosa; assembly: GCA_018402905.1. NCBI lineage: Eukaryota > Metazoa > Chordata > Amphibia > Anura > Ranidae > Glandirana > Glandirana rugosa. The sequence continues at coordinate 36,508 of BLSH010064406.1, forward strand.
GATTATTGTTCTAAAATCATCTCCTACTGCTATAGTGTGAGATTCCTGCTGGTGCTGTAAGGGTAGTTCTATAGGGAGAGGTTCCTGCTGGTGCTGTGAGGGACAGATTATTGTTCTAAAATCATCTCCTAGTTCTATAGGGAGAGGTTCCTGCTGGTGCTGTGAGGGAAAGATTGTTGTTCTAAAATCATCTCCTAGTACTACAGGGAGAGGTTCCTGCTGGTGCTGTGAGGGACAGATTATTGTTCTAAAATTATCTCCTACTGCTATACGGAGAGTTTCCTGCTGGTGCTGTAAGGGACAGATTATTGATCTAAAATCATCCACTAGTTCTATAGGGAGAGGTTCCTGCTGGTGCTGTGAGAGACGGATTATTGTTCTAAATTCTTCTCCTAGTGCTATAGGGAGTGGTTCCTGCTGGTGCTGTGAGGGACAGATTATTGTTCTAAAATCATCACATACTGCTACAGGGAGAGGTTCCTGCTGGTTCTGTAAGGGACAGATTATTGTTCTAAAATCTTGTCCTACTGCTATAGGGAGAGGTTCCTGCTGGTGCTGTGAGGGACAGATTATTGTAAAATCATCTCCTACTGCTATAGGGAGAGTTTCCTGGTGGTGCTGTGAGGGACAGATTATTGTTCTAAAATCATCTCCTACTGCTATAGGGAGAGGTTCCTGCTGGTGCTGTGAGGGACAGATTATTGATCTAAAATAATCTCTTAGTTCTATAGGGAGAGGTTCCTGCTGGTGCTGTAAGTGACAGATTATTGTTCTAAAATCATCACATACTGCTACAGGGAGAGGTTCCTACTGGTGCTGTAATTGACAGATTATTGTTCTAAAATCATCTCCTACTGCTATAGGGAGAGGTTCCTGCTGGTGCTGTGAGGGTCAGATTATTGTTCTAAAATCATCACATACTGCTATAGGGAGAGGTTCCTGCTGGTTCTGTAAGGGACATATTATTGTTCTATTATCATCTCCTACTGCTATAGGGAGAGTTTCCTGCTGGTGCTGTAAGGGACATATTATTGATCTAAATTCATCTCCTAGTGTTATAGGGAGAGGTTCCTGCTGGTGCTGTGAGGGACAGATTATTGTTCTAAAACCATCTCTTACTGCTATAGGGAGAGGTTCCTGCTGGTGCTGTGAGGGACAGATTTTTGTTCTAAAATCATCTTCTAGTGCTATAGGGAGAGGTTCTTGCTGGTGCTGTGAGGGACAGATTATTGTTCTAAAATCATTTGTTAGTTCTAAAGGGAGAGGTTCCTGCTGGTGCTATGAGGGACAGATTATTGTTCTAAAATCATCTCTTACTGCTATAGGGAGAGTTTCCTGCTGGTGCTGCGAGGGACAGATTATAGTTCTAAAATCATCTTCTAGTTCTAAAGGGAGAGGTTCCTGCTGATGCTGTGAGGGACAGATTATTGTTCTAAAATCATCTCCTAGTGCTATAGGGAGAGTTTCCTGCTGATGCTGTAAGGGACAGATTATTGTTCTAAAATTATCTCCTACTGCTATAGGGAGAGTTTCCTGCTGGTGCTGTAAGGGACAGATTATTGATCTAAAATCATCTCCTATTTCTATAGAGAGAGGTTCCTGCTGGTACTGTGAGAGACGGATTATTGTTCTAAATTCATCTCCTACTGCTATAGGGAGAGTTTCCTGCTGGTGCTGCAAGGGACATATTATTGATCTAAAATCATCTCCTAGTTCTATAGGGAGAAGTTCCTGCTGGTGCTGTAAGGTAAAGATTATTGTTCTAAAATCCTCTCTTACTGCTATTGGTAGAAGTTCCTGCTGGTGCTGTGAGGGACAGATTACTGTAAAATCATCTCCTACCTCTATAGGGAGAGTTTCCTGGTGGTGCTGTGAGGGACAGATTATTGTTCTAAAATCATCTCCTTCTGCTATAGTGTGAGATTCCTGCTGGTGCTGTAAGGGGCAGATTATTGTTCGAATATCATCTCATAGTTCTATAGGGAGAGGTTCCTGCCGGTGCTGTGAGGGACAAATTATTGTTCTAAAATCATCTCCTAGTTCTATAGGGAGAGGTTCCTGCTGGTGCTGTGAGGGACAGATTATTGTTCTAAAATCATCTCCTAATACTACAGGGAGAGGTTCCTGCTGGTGCTGTAAGGGACAGATTATTGTTCTAAAATTATCTCCTACTGCTATAGGGAGAGTTTCCTGCTGGTGCTGTAAGGGACAGATTATTGATCTAAAATCATCTACTAGTTCTATAGGGAGAGGTTCCTGATGGTGCTGTGAGAGACGGATTATTGTTCTAAATTCATATCCTATTACTATAGGGAGTGGTTCCTGCTGGTGCTGTGAGGGACAGATTATTGTTCTAAAATCATCACATACTGCTACAGGGAGAGGTTCCTGCTGGTTCTGTAAGGGACAGATTATTGTTCTAAAATCTTGTCCTACTGCTATAGGGAGAGGTTCCTGCTGGTGCTGTGAGGGACAGATTATTGTAAAATCATCTCCTACTGCTATAGGGAGAGTTCCCTGGTGGTGCTGTGAGGAACAGATTATTGTTCTAAAATCATCTCCTACTGCTATAGGGAGAGGTTCCTGCTGGTGCTGTAAGGGACAGATTATTTTTCTAATATCATCTCTCAGTTCTATAGGGAGAGGTTCCTGCTGGTGCTGTGTTGGACAGATTATTGTTCTAAAATCATCCCATTCTGCTATAGGGAGAGGTTTCTGCTGGTGCTGTAAGGGACAGATTATTGTTCTAAAATCATCTCCTACTGCTATAGGGAGAGGTTCCTGCTGGTGCTGTGAGGGTCAGATTATTGTTCTAAAATCATCACATACTGCTATAGGGAGAGGTTCCTGCAGGTTCTGTAAGGGACAGATTATTGTTCTAAAATCATCTCCTACGGCTATAGGGAGAGTTTCCTGCTGGTGCTGTAAGGGACATATTATTGATCTAAATTCATCTCCTAGTGCTATAGGGAGAGGTTCCTGCTGGTGCTTTGAGGGAAAGATTATTGTTGTAAAATCATCTCCAACTGCTATAGGGAGAGTTTCCTGTTGGTGCTGGGAGGGACAGATTATTGTTCTAAAATCATCTCTTACTGCTATAGGGAGAGGTTCCTGCTGGTGCTGTGAGGGACAGCTTATTGTGCTGGTGCTGTAAGGGACAGATTATTGTTCTAAAATTATCTCCTACTGCTATAGGGAGAGTTTCCTGCTGGTGCTGTAAGGGACAGATTATTGATCTAAAATCATCTCCTATTTCTATAGAAAGAGGTTCCTGGTGGTGCTGTGAGAGACGGATTATTGTTCTAAATTCATCTCCTACTGCTATTGGTAGAGGTTCCTGCTGGTGATGTGAGGGACAGATTATTGTAAAATCATCTCCTACCTCTATAGGGAGAGTTTCCTGGTGGTGCTGTGAGGGACAGATTATTGTTCTAAAATCATCTCCTACTGCTATAGTGTGAGATTCCTGCTGGTGCTGTAAGGGGCAGATTATTGTTCTAATATCATCTCATAGTTCTATAGGGAGAGGTTCCTGCTGGTGGTGTGAGTGACAGATTATTGTTCTAAAATCATCTCCTAGTTCTATAGGGAGAGGTTCCTGCTGGTGCTGTGAGGGACAGATTATTGTTCTGAAATCATCTCCTAGTACTATAAGGAGAGGTTCCTGCTGGTGCTGTAAGGGACAGAATATTGTTCTAAAATTATCTTCTACTGCTGTAGGGAGAGTTTCCTGCTGGTGCTGTAAGGGACAGATTATTGATCTAAAATCATCTAGTAGTTCTATAGGGAGAGGTTCCTGCTGGTGCTGTGAGAGATGGATTATTGTTCTAAATTCATCTACTAGTGCTATAGGGAGTGGTTCCTGCTGGTGCTGTGAGGGACAGATTATTGTTCTAAAATCGTCACATACTGCTACAGGGAGAGGTTCCTGCTGGTTCTGTAAGGGACAGATTATTGTTCTAAAATCTTGTCCTACTGCTATAGGGAGAGGTTCCTGCTGGTTCTGTAAGGGACAGATTATTGTTCTAAAATCATCTCCTACTGCTATAGGGAGAGTTTCCTGCTGGTGCTGCAAGGGACATATTATTGATCTAAAATCATCTCCTAGTTCTATAGGGAGAGGTTCCTGCTGGTGCTGTGAGAGACAGATTATTGTTCTAAATTCATCTCCTGGTGCTATAGGGATAGGTTCCTGCTGGTGCTGTGAAGGACAGATTATTGTTCTAAAATCATCTCTTACTGGTATAGGTAGAGGTTCCTGCTGGTGCTGCGAGGGACAGATTATTGTAAAATCATCTCCTACTGCTATAGGGAGAGTTTCCTGGTGGTGCTGTGAGGGACAGATTATTGTTCTAAAATCATCTCTTACTGCTATAAGGAGAGGTTCCTGCTGGTGCTATGAGGGACAGATTATTGTTCTAAAATCATCACATACTGCTACAGGGAGAGATTACTGCTGGTTCTGTGAGGGACAGATTATTGTTCTAAAATCATCTCCTATGCTATAGGGAGAGGTTCCTGCGGGTGCTGTGATTGACAGATTATTGTTCTAAAATCATCTCCTACTGCTATAGTGTGAGATTCCTGCTGGTGCTGTAAGGGGCAGATTATTGTTCTAATATCATCTCATAGTTCTATAGGGAGAGGTTCCTGCTGGTGCTACGAGGGACAGATTATTGTTCTAAAATCAACTCCAAGTTCTATAGGGAGAGGTTCCTGCTGGTGCTGTAAGGGACAGATCATTGTTCTAAAATCATCACATACTGCTATAGAGAGAGGTTCCTACTGGTGCTGTAAGGGACAGATTATTGTTCTAAAATCATCTCCTACTGCTATCGGGAGAGGTTCCTGCTGGTGCTGTAAGGGACAGATTATTTTTCTAATGTCATCTCTTAGTTCTATAGGGAGAAGTTCCTGGTGGTGCTGTGAGGGACAGATTTTTGATCTAAAATAATCTCTTAGTTCTATAGGGAGAGGTTCCTGCTGGTGCTGTGTTGGACAGATTATTGTTCTAAAATCATCACATTCTGCGATAGGGAGAGGTTCCTGCTGGTGCTGTAAGTGACAGATTATTGTTCTAAAATCATCTCCTACTGTTATAGGGAGAGGTTCCTGCTGGTGCTGTAAGGGGCAGATCATTGTTCTAAAATTATCTTCTAGTTCTAAAGGGAGAGGTTCCTGCTGGTGCAGTGAGGGACAGATTATTGTTCTAAAATCATCTCCTAGTGCTATAGGGAGAGGTTCCTGCTGGTGCTGTGAGGGACAGATTATTGTTCTAAAATCATCTCTTACTGCTAGGGAGAGGTTCCTGTTGGTGCTGTGAGGGACAGATTATTGTTTGAAAATTATCTCCTACTGCTATAGGGAGAGATTCCTGCTGGTGCTGTAAGGGACAGATTATTGATCTAAAAGCATCTTCTAGTTCTAAAGGGAGAGGTTCCTACTGGTGCAGTGAGGGACAGATTATTGATCTAAAATCATCTCCTAGTGCTATAGGGAGAGGTTCCTGCTGGTGCTGTGAGGGACAGATTATTGTTCTAAAATCATCTCTTACTGCTAGAGAGAGGTTCCTGATGGTGCTGTGAGGGACAGATTATTGTTCGAAAATTATCTCCTACTGCTATAGGGAGAGTTTCCTGCTGGTGCTGTAAGGGACAGATTATTGATCTAAAATCATCTTCTAGTTCTAAAGGGAGAGTTTGCCACTGGTGCAGTGAGGGACAGATTATTGATCTAAAATCATCTCCTAGTTCTATAGGGAGAGGTTCCTGCTGGTGCTGTGAGAGACGGATTATTGTTCTAAATTCATCTCTTACTGCTAAAGGGAGAGGTTCCTGCTGGTGCTGCGAGGGACAGATTATTGTTCTAAAATCATCTTCTAGTTCTAAAATGAGAGGTTCCTGCTGGTGCAGTGAGGGACAGATTATTGTTCTAAAATCATCTCCTAGTGCTATAGGGAGAGGTTCCTGCTGGTGCTGTGAGGGACAGATTATTGTTCTAAAATCATCTCTTACTGCTAGGGAGAGGTTCCTGATGGTGCTGTGAGGGACAGATTATTGTTCGAAAATTATCTCATACTGCTATAGTGAGAGTTTCCTGCTGGTCCTGTAAGGGACAGATTATTGATCTAAAATCATCTCCTAGTTCTATAGGGAGAGGTTCCTGCTGGTGCTGTGAGAGACGGATTATTCTTCTAAACTCATCTCCTAGTGCTATAAGGAGAGGTTCATGCTGGTGCTGTGAGGGACAGATTATTGTTCTAAAATCATCACATACTGCTACAGGGAGAGGTTCCAGCTGGTTCTGTAAGGGACAGATTATTGTTCTAAAATCATGTCCTACTGCTATAGGGAGAGGTTCCTGCTGGTTCTGTAAGGGACAGATTATTGTTCTAAAATCATCTCCTACTGCTATAGGGAGTTTCCTGCTGGTGCTGCAAGGGACATATTATTGATCTAAAAGCATCTCCTAGTTCTATAGGGAGAGGTTCCTGCTGGTGCTGTGAGAGACAGATTATTGTTCTAAATTCATCTCCTAGTGCTATAGGGATAGGTTCCTGCTGGTGCTGTGAGGGACAGATTATTGTTCTAAAATCATATCATTTGCCCTGAATGTGTCCCTTCCATCGGACCAACAGAGTGACTGCCAAAGGAACTTCCCTTTCCTCTGGCCGGAAGATGGTATCACTTATTTGGGCATATTACTGCCCCGTAAGCTCTCCGACCTATTTCATAGAAATTTAACGTCGACGCTGCAAAAGGTCCAACAGGACCTGACAAATTGGGATAAACTCTCGATTTCGTGGTTTGGGCGAGCAGCCCTTCTCAAGATGGTAGTCCTCCCCAGGCTCCTATATAAGTTACAAACAATTCCAATTGCGCTTCCTCACTCCTTCTTCAGACAATATAAAGCTATATGCCGCAAGTTCCTTTGGTTAGGTAAACCCGCTCGTATTGCTTGGTCTAAACTCATCCTGCCTAAATCCCAAGGGGGTATTGGTCTTCCAGACCTCCGCAGATACTACCGAGCGTCTGCACTGCAAAAGATGGGTGCTTCTAGAACACCAGTTAGCACAGGTGGACCTAAAAGCTGCCCCGTGGCTATGGACAACACACATTCCCAAGGCGGCGCAAGCCCACCCTCTCATTAGCGCGACCTTAAGAGAATTTGACAAAGCGTGTGTATCTGATTCTGCTTCTTCAAAACTCTCCCCCCTCACTCCCCTCTGGGAGAATCCTGAATTTCCACCCGGAATATCTGGGAAGTTTGCTAAAACGGAATGGCCCCATGAAATTATGATAGCACAACACTTTTTAGAAGGGGAAGACTTCTGAAGCATTCCGAGTTAGCGGAAAGCTCCAACACAGGCTCCTTCCTCTTTTGGTCCTATATGCAGGCCAAACACTTTCTTGAAGACAAATCCCGTAAGACCCACTTCATAAGACCCCTTACTCTCCTCGAGTCTTTTTGTTCTCGTTTTTCTCCACAATGCCACGTAGTAGCTGCTTTACACTCATCCCTGTCCGCCACACCCGAGACACTATTGCAGTCTGAGTACACCTACTGGAATGGTGTAGCGGGCAGGGAGCTGAAACAAGAGGATTAGGACCGCATCCATCTTTATATACATAAAGGCTCCTTGAATGTCTCCACACAGGAGAATGGCTACAAAATCAAGACCCGGTGGTATAGAACCCCGGACCTGATAAACAAATTTTACCCATCTGTATCAGACAGATGTTGGAGATGTGGCACAGATAAAGGTACTTTCCTCCACATTTGGTGGGACTGTCCCCGTCTTCTCCATTACTGGTCCGAGGTCCACGCACTGGTCACTCAAATCTCGGACCTTGCACTAGAATTTAGCCCAGCACAATATTTATTGCATGTGTCACCGATCTCCAAAGCAGCGTACTTCAAATCAGTAGCGATGCATTTGATCAACGCTGCAAGGATGTGTATCCCCGTGCATTGGCGCTCAACATCGCCCCCAACAATTGCAGAATGGCTTAGCCGTATTAACAGAGTTGCTGAAGTAGTAGAATTAATTCATATTTCACAGGATAATGTACGTAAATTTTCCAGAACATGGGAACCCTGGTTCTCCTTTAAACTCACAAGTAAATACCTGAATTTAACCACCTCCCCTTGAGATGCGGAGGAGTACAGCTCAGTTTAGGTTCTAAAACAAACGCCCTTCACAGGTCCTCCTTGTTGTTGTGAACCCTCAATTGTAGGAGAGAGTAGCTGGTCCTTCCCCCCCCTTTTTTTGCCCTTCCCACAAGACCTCATTACCCGATATTAGGACTCCCATCCCTCTATTGGCCCTACCCTGCCGCACTCCACCTCTTGGCCCTTAGTCCCCCTCGTCCTATATCCAGATCCCCATTGAACCCTACCCTTCACCTTACTACCCATTCTGGGCAACGTGTTCATCCATTCGCTACGTGCTGGTTATTGCCCCCCCTCTCTAGCCATCTTCACCACCCTTTTCGGAAACTATACTGACAGATGACAGGATTATACCCCCTGACCATGGGAAGCGTATTCCACCAGGCTCCTGAAGAATATTCTCGGCCTCTTATTCTACTCAACTTAGACAAAGGCCAGCATAGTTGCAACTGTTTACCTCTTTTATTTTCCTTTTATTTTGTTTTTTCTTCCAAAGTGTACTTTATCTAACTGTCATTACACTGTATTACTGTTTTTGGAAGCTCTGGATTTTGTTGCATTTGCACTTAACGTATTGTATGGAAATTTGTGAAACCTCAATAAAATTTCTTGTGTAAAAAAAATTGTTCTAAAATCATCTCTTACTGCTATAGGGAGAGGTTCCTGCTGGTGCTGTGAGGGACAGATTATTGTAAAATCATCTCCTACTGCTATAGGGAGAGTTTCCTGGTGGTGCTGTGAGGGACAGATTATTGTTCTAAAATCATCTCCTACTGCTATAGTGTGAGATTCCTGCTGGTGCTGTAAGAGGCAGATTATAGTTCTAATATCATCTCATAGTTCTATAGGTAGAGGTTCCTGCTGGTGCTGTAAGGGACAGATCATTGTTCTAAAATCATCTCCTAGTTCTATAGGGAAAGGTTCCTGCTGGTGCTGTGAGGGACATATTTTTGTTCTAAAATCATCTCCTAGTTCTATATGGAGAGGTTCCTGCTGGTGCTGTGAGGGTCAGATTATTGTTTTAAAATCATCACATACTGCTATAGGGAGAGGTTCCTGCTGGTTCTGTAATGGAAAGATTATTGTTCTAAAATCATTTCCTACTGCTTTAGGGAGAGGTTCATGCTGGTACTGTAAGGGACAGATTATTATTCTAAAATCATCTCCTACTGCTATAGGGAGAGTTTCCTGCTGGTGCTCTAAGGGACATATTATTGATCTAAAATCAACTCTTGGTTCTATAGGGAGAGGTTCCTGCTGGTGCTGTGAGAGACAGATTATTGTTCTAAATTCATCTCCTAGTGCTATAGGGATAGGTTCCTGCTGGTGCTGTGAAGGACAGATTATTGTTCTAAAACCATCTCTTACTGCTATAGGGAGAGGTTCCTGCTGGTGCTGTGAGGGAAAGATTATTGTTGTAAAATCATCTCCTACTGCTATAGGGAGAGTTTCCTGCTGGTGCTGTGAGGGACAGATTATTTTTCTAAAATCATCTCTTACTGCTATAGAGAGAGGTTCCTGCTGGTGCTGTCAGGGACAGATTATTGTTCTAAAATCATCTGTTGGTTCTAAAGGGAGAGGTTCCTGCTGGTGCTGTGAGGGACAGATTATTGTTCTAAAATAATCTCATAGTTCTATAGGGAGAGGTTCCAGCTGGTGCTGTGAGGGACAGATTATTGTTCTAAAATCATCTCCTAGTTCTATAGGGAGAGGTTCCTGCTGGTGCTGTGAGGGACAGATTATTGTTCTAAAATCATCTCCTAGTTCTATAGGGAGAGGTTCCTGCTGGTGCTGTGAGTGACAGATTATTGTTCTAAAATCATCTCCTAGTACTATAGGAGAGGTTCCTGCTGGTGATGTAAGGGACAGATTATTGTTCTTAAATTATCTCCTACTGCTATAGGGAGAGTTTCCTGCTGGTGCTGTAAGGGACAGATTGTTGATCTAAAATCATCTCCTAGTTCTATAGGGAGAGGTTCCTGCTGGTGCTGTGAGAGACGCATTATTGTTCTAAATTCATCTCCAAGTGCTATAGGGAGAGGTTCCTGCTGGTGCTATGAGGGACAGATTATTGTTCTAAAATCATAACATACTGCTACAGGGAGAGGTTCCTGCTGGTTCTGTAAGGGACAGATTATTGTTCTAAAATCATGTCCTACTGCTATAGGGAGAGGTTCCTGCTGGTTCTGTAAGGGACAGATTACTGTTCTAAAATCATCGCCTACTGCTAAAGGGAGAGTTTCCTGCTGGTGCTGCAAGGGACATATTATTGATCTAAAATCATCTCCTAGTTCTATAGGGAGAGGTTCCTGCTGGTGCTGTGAGAGACAGATTATTGTTCTAAATTCATCTCCTAGTGCTATAGGGATTGGTTCCTGCTGGTGCTGTGAGGGACAGATTATTGTTCTAAAATCATCTCTTACTGCTATACGGAGAGGTTCCTGCTGGTGCTGTGAGGGACAGATTATTGTAAAATCATCTCCTACCTCTATAGGGAGAGTTTCCTGGTGGTGCTGTGAGGGACAGATTATTGTTCTAAAATCATCTCCTACTGCTATAGTGTGAGATTCCTGCTGGTGCTGTAAGGGGCAGATTATTGTTCTAATAGCATCTCATAGTTCTATAGGGAGAGGTTCCTGCTGGGGCTGTAAGGGACAGATCATTCTTCTAAAATCATCTCCTAGTTCTATAGGGAAAGGTTCCTGCTGGTGCTGTGAGGGACAGATCATTCTTCTAAAATCCTCTCCTAGTTCTATAGGGAAAGGTTCCTGCTGGTGCTGTGAGGGACAGATTATTGTTCTAAAATCATCTCCTAGTTCTATATGGAGAGATTCCTGCTGGTGCTGTGAGGGTCAGATTATTGTTTGAAAATCATCACATACTGCTATAGGGAGAGGTTCCTGCTGGTTCTGTAATGGACAGATTATTGTTCTAAAATAATGTCCTACTGCTTTAGGGAGAGGTTCATGCTGGTACTGTAAGGGACATATTATTGATCTAAAATCAACTCCTAGTTCTATAGGGAGAGGTTCCTGCTGGTGCTGTGGGAGACAGATTATTGTTCTAAATTCACCTCCTAGTGCTATAGGGAGAGGTTCCTGCTGGTGCTGAAAGGACAGATTATTGTTCTAAAACCATCTCTTACTGCTATAGGGAGAGGTTCCTGCTGGTGCTTAGAGGGAAAGATTATTGTTGTAAAATCATCTCCTACTGCTATAGGGAGAGTTTCCTTCTGGTGCTGTGAGGGACAGATTATTGTTGTAAAAGCATCTCCTACTGCTATAGGGAGAGTTTCCTTCTGGTGCTGTGAGGGACAGATTATTGTTCTAAAATCATCTCTTACTGCTATAGAGAGAGGTTCCTGCTGGTGCTGTCAGGGACAGATTATTGTTCTAAAATCATCTGTTAGTTCTAAAGGGAGAGGTTCCTACTGGTGCTGTGAGGGACAGATTATTGTTCTAAAATCATCTCCTAGTGCTATAGGGAGAGGTTCCTGCTGGTGCTGTAAGGGACAGATTATTGTTCTAAAATCATCTTCTAGTTCTAAAGGGAGAGGTTCCTACTGGTGCTGTGAGGGACAGATTATTGTTCTAAATTCATCTCCTAGTTCTATAGGGTGAGGTTCCTGCTGGTGCTGTGAGTGACGGATTATTGTTCTAAATTCATCTCTTACTGCTAAAGGGAGAGGTTCCTGCTGGTGCTGCGAGGGACAGATTATTGTTCTAAAATCATCTTCTAGTTCTAAAGGGAGAGGTTCCTGCTGGTGCAGTGAGGGACCGATTATTGTTCTAAAATCATTTCCTAATGCTATAGGGAGAGGTTCCTGCTGGTGCTGTGAGGGACAGATTATTGTTCTAAAATCATCTCTTACTGCTCGGGAGAGGTTCCTGATGGTGCTGTGAGGGACAGATTATTGTTCGAAAATTATCTCCTAGTTCTATAGGGAGAGTTTCCTGCTGGTGCTGCAAGGGACAGATTATTGATCTAAAATCATCTTCTAGTTCTAAAGGGAGAGGTTCCTGCTGGTGCAGTGAGGGACAGATTATTGTTCTAAAATCATCTCCTTGTGCTATAGGGAGAGCTTCCTGCTGGTGCAGTGAGGGACAGATCATTCTTCTAAAATCATCTCCTAGTTCTATAGGGAAAGGTTCCTGCTGGTGCTGTGAGGGACAGATTATTGTTCTAAAATCATCTCCTAGTTCTATATGGAGAGGTTCCTGCTGGTGCTGTGAGGGTCAGATTATTGTTTGAAAATCATCACATACTGCTATAGGGAGAGGTTCCTGCTGGTTCTGTAATGAACAGATTATTGTTCTAAAATCATGTCCTACTGCTTTAGGGAGAGGTTCATACTGGTACTGTAAGGGATAGATTATTGTTCTAAAATCATCTCCTACTGCTATAGGGAGAGTTTCCTGCTGGTGCTGTAAGGGACATATTATTGATCTAAAATCAACTCCTAGTTCTATAGGGACAGGTTCCTGCTGGTGCTGTGAGAGACAGATTATTGTTCTAAATTCATCTCCTAGTGCTATAGGGAGAGGTTCCTGCTGGTGCTGTGAAGGACAGATTATTGTTCTAAAACCATCTCTTACTGCTATAGGGAGAGGTTCCTGCTGGTGCTGTGAGGGACAGATTATTGTTGTAAAAGCATCTCCTACTGCTATATGGAGGGTTTCCTTCTGGTGCTGTGAGGGACAGATTATTGTTCTAAAATCATCTCTTACTGCTATAGAGAGAGGTTCCTGCTGGTGCTGTCAGGGACAGATTATTGTTCTAAAATCATCTGTTAGTTCTAAAGGGAGAGGTTCCTACTGGTGCTGTGAGGGACAGATTATTGTTCTAAAATCATCTCCTAGTGCTATAGGGAGAGATTCCTGCTGGTGCTGTAAGGGACAGATTATTGTTCTAAAATTATCTCCTACTGCTATAGGGAGAGTTTCCTGCTGGTGCTGTAAGGGACAGATTATTGATCTAAAATCATCTCCTAGTTCTATAGGGAGAGGCTCCTGCTGGTGCTGTGAGAGACGGATTATTGTTCTAAATTAATCTCCTAGTTCTATAGGGAGAGGTTCCTGCTGGTGCTGTGAGTGACGGATTATTGTTCTAAATTCATCTCTTACTGCTAAAGGGAGAGGTTCCTGCTGGTGCTGCGAGGGACAGATTATTGTTCTAAAATCATCTTCTAGTTGTAAAGGGAGAGGTTTCCTGCTGGTGCAGTGAGGGACAGATTATTGTTCTAAAATCATCTCCTAGTGCTATAGGGAGAGGTTCCTGCTGGTGCTGTGAGGGACAGATTATTGTTCTAAAATCATCTCTTACTGCTAGGGAGAGGTTCCTGATGGTGCTGTGAGGGACAGATTATTGTTCGAAAATGATCTCCTACTGCTATAGGGAGAGTTTCCTGCTGGTGCTGTAAGGGACAGATTATTGATCTAAAATCATCTTCTAGTACTAAAGGGAGAGGTTCCTGCAGTTGAAGTGAGGGACAGATTATTGATCTAAAATCATCTCTTACTGCTATACGGATAGGTTCCTGCTGGTGCTGTGAGAGACAGATTATTGTTCTAAATTCATCTCCTAGTGCTATAGGGAGAGGTTCCTGCTGGTGCTGTGAAGGACAGATTATTGTTCTAAAACCATCTCTTACTGCTATAGGGAGAGGTTCCTGCTGGTGCTGTGAGGGAAAGAATATTGTTGTAAAATTATCTCCTACTGCTATAGGGAGAGTTTCCTTCTGGTGCTGTGAGGGACAGATTATTGTTGTAAAAGCATCTCCTACTGCTATATGGAGGGTTTCCTTCTGGTGCTGTGAGGGACAGATTATTGTTCTAAAATCATCTCTTACTGCTATAGAGAGAGGTTCCTGCTGGTGCTGTCAGGGACAGATTATTGTTCTAAAATCATCTGTTAGTTCTAAAGGGAGAGGTTCCTACTGGTGCTGTGAGGGACAGATTATTGTTCTAAAATCATCTCCTAGTGCTATAGGGAGAGATTCCTGCTGGTGCTGTAAGGGACAGATTATTGTTCTAAAATTATCTCCTACTGCTATAGGGAGAGTTTCCTGCTGGTGCTGTAAGGGACAGATTATTGATCTAAAATCATCTCCTAGTTCTATAGGGAGAGGTTCCTGCTGGTGCTGTGAGTGACGGATTATTGTTCTAAATTCATCTCTTACTGCTAAAGGGAGAGGTTCCTGCTGGTGCTGCGAGGGACAGATTATTGTTCTAAAATCATCTTCTAGTTCTAAAGGGAGAGGTTTCCTGCTGGTGCAGTGAGGGACAGATTATTGTTCTAAAATCATCTCTTACTGCTAGGGAGAGGTTCCTGATGGTGCTGTGAGGGACAGATTATTGTTCGAAAATTATCTCCTACTGCTATAGGGAGAGTTTCCTGCTGGTGCTGTAAGGGACAGATTATTGATCTAAAATCATCTTCTCGTACTAAAGGGAGAGGTTCCAGCAGTTGAAGTGAGGGACAGATTATTGATCTAAAATCATCTCCTAGTTCTATAGGGAGAGGTTCCTGCTGGTGCTGTGAGAGACGGATTATTGTTCTAAATTCATCTCTTATTGCTAAAGGGAGAGGTTCCTGCTGGTGCTGCGAGGGACAGATTATTGTTCTAAAATCATCTTCTAGTTCTAAAGGGAGAGGTTCCTGCTGGTGCAGTGAGGTACAGATTATTGTTCTAAAATCATCTCCTAGTGCTATAGGGAGAGGTTCCTGCTGGTGCTGTGAGGGACAGATTATTGTTCTAAAATCATCTCTTACTGCTAGGGAGAGGTTCCTGATGGTGCTGTGAGGGACAGATTATTGTTCGAAAATTATCTCCTACTGCTATAGGGAGAGTTTCCTGCTGGTGCTGTAAGGGACAGATTATTGATCTAAAATCATCTTCTAGTTCTATAGGGAGAGGTTCCTGCTGGTGCTGTGAGAGACGGATTATTGTTCTAAATTCATCTCTTATTGCTAAAGGGAGAGGTTCCTGCTGGTGCTGCGAGGGACAGATTATTGTTCTAAAATCATCTTCTAGTTCTAAAGGGAGAGGTTCCTGCTGGTGCAGTGAGGGACAGATTATTGATCTAAAATCATCTCCTAGTTCTATAGGGAGAGGTTCCCGCTGGTGCTGTGAGAGACGGATTATTGTTCTAAATTCATCTCTTATTGCTAAAGGGAGAGGTTCCTGCTGGTGCTGTGAGGGACAGATTATTGTTCTAAAATCATCTTCTAGTTCTAAAGGGAGAGGTTCCTGCTGGTGCAGTGAGGGACAGATTTTTGTTCTAAAATCATCTCCTAGTGCTATAGGGAGAGGTTCCTGCTGGTGCTGTGAGGGACAGATTATTGTTCTAAAATCATCTCTTACTGCTAAAGGGAGAGGTTCCTGCTGGTGCTGCGAGGGACAGATTATTGTTCTAAAATCATCTACTACTGCTATAGGGAGAGGTTCCTGCTGGTGTTGTGAGGGAAAGATTATTGTTCTAAAATTATATCCTACTGCTATAGGGAGAGGTTCCTGCTGGTGCGGTGAGGTACAGATTATTGTTCTAAAATCATCTCCTAGTTCTATAGGGAGAGGTTCCTACTGGTGCTGTGAGAGACGGATTATTGTTCTAAATTCATCTCCTAGTGCTATAGGGAGAGGTTCCTGCTGGTGCTGTGAGGGACAGATTATTGTTCTAAAATCATCACATACTGCTAAAGGGAGAGGTTCCTGCTGGTGCTGCGAGGGACAGATTATTGTTCTAAAATCATCTACTACTGCTATAGGGAGAGGTTCCTGCTGGTGTTGTGAGGGAAAGATTATTGTTCTAAAATTATATCCTACTGCTATAGGGAGAGGTTCCTGCTGGTGCGGTGAGGTACATATTATTTGTCTAAAATCATCTCATAGTTCTATAGGGAGAGGTTCCTGCTGGTGCTGTGAGAGACAGATTATTGTTCTAAATTCATCTCCTAGTGCTATAGGGAGAGGTTCCTTCTGGTGCTGTGAGGGACAGATTATTGTTCTAAAATCATCACATACTGCTACAGGGAGAGGTTCCTGCTGGTTCTGTAAGGGACAGATTATTGTTCTAAAATCATGTCCTACTGCTATAGGGAGAGGTTTCCGCTGGTTCTATTAGGGACAGATTATTGTTCTAAAATCATCTCCTACTGCTATAGGGAGATTTTCCTGCTGGTGCTGCAAGGGACATATTATTGATCTAAAATCATCTCCTAGTTCTATAGGGAGAGGTTCCTGCTGGTGCTGTGAGAGACAGATTATTGTTCTAAATTCATCTCCTAGTGCTATAGAGATAGGTTCCTGCTGGTGCTGTGAGGGACAGATTATTGTAAAATCATCTCCTACTGCTATAGGGAGAGTTTCCTGGAGTTGCTGTGAGGGACAGATTATTGTTCTAAAATCATCTCCTACTGCTATAGTGTGAGATTCCTGCTGGTGCTGTAAGGGGCAGATTATTTTCTAATATCATCTCATAGTTCTATAGGGAGAGGTTCCTGCTGGTGCTTTAAGGGACAGATCATTGTTCTAAAATCATCTCCTAGTTCTATAGGGAAAGGTTCCTGCTGGTGCTGTGGGGGTCAGATTATTGTTTTAAAATCATCACATACTGCTATATGGAGAGGTTCCTGCTGGTTCTGTAATGGACAGATTATTGTTCTAAAATCATGTCCTACTGCTTTAGGGAGAGGTTCATGCTGGTACTGTAAGGGACAGATTATTGTTCTAAAATTATCTCCTACTGCTATAGGGAGAGTTTCCTGCTGGTGCTGTAAGGGACATATTATTGATCTAAAATCAACTCTTGGTTCTATAGGGAGAGGTACCTGCTGGTGCTGTAAGGGACATATTATTGATCTAAAATCAACTCCTAGTTCTATAGGGAGAGGGTCCTGCTGGTGCTGTGAGAGACAGATTATTGTTCTAAATTAATCTCCTCGTGCTATAGGGAGAGGTTCCTGTTGGTGCTGTGAAGGACAGATTATTGTTCTAAAACCATCTCTTACTGCTATAGGGAGAGGTTCCTGCTGGTGCTGTGAGGGAAAGATTATTGTTGTAAAATCATCTCCTACTGCTATAGGGAGAGTTTCCTGCTGGTGCTTTGAGGGACAGATTATTTTTCTAAAATCATCTCTTACTGCTATAGAGAAAGGTTCCTGCTGGTGCTGTCAAGGACAGATTATTGTTCTAAAATCATCTGTTAGTTCTAAAGGGAGAGGTTCCTGCTGGTGCTGTGAGGAACAGATTATTGTTCTAAAATCATCTCCTACTGCTATAGGGAGAGGTTCCTGCTG
>BLSH010064453.1:0-18190 GCA_018402905.1 Glandirana rugosa
AGGATTCTGGGAGGTCACATGACATCACTCTTATCTCTATTAATAAAAGACAGACCTGACCGGAGAGGTGAGGGGGATTCTGGGAGGTCACATGACATCACTCTTATCTCTGTTAATAAAACACAGACCTGACCGGAAAGGTGAGGAGGATTCTGGGAGGTCACATGACATCACTCTTATCTCTATTAATAAAACACAGACCTGACCGGAGAGGTGAGGAGGATTCTGGGATTCTAACATGATATTCCTATTGGTTCCTAAATACAGAGATTTCCTCTTGTGAAGTCAGGAGACCACATGACCATTACAGTGCCTCCATGTGACTCCCTAAAACCTGAGAGATGCAACATGCAGAAGATTCTAGAAGTCACCAAGAAGATGATGGAGCTGCTGACAGAAGTGGTGAGCGGTGCTGGGAATTCATTTTTGTAATTGTATTTTTATTGGATTCCACAAAAAGTTACATCCATTGTATTTCACAAAACAGTAGTAGAGAATAGTCAATGGTTTGAATTACGCAACCATCACAAACACCATGAAGAGGGTATATAGATATAACAGCATGAAGGGTGTATATAGATATTACAGCATGAAGAGGGTATATAGATATTACAGCATGAAGAGGGTATATAGATATTACATCATGAAGAGGGTATATAGATATAACAGCATGAAGGGTGTATATAGATATTACAGCATGAAGAGGGTATATAGATATTACAGCATGAAGAGGGTATATAGGTATTACAGCATGAAGAGGGTATATAGGTATTACAGCATGAAGAGGGTATATAGATATTACATCATGAAGAGGGTATATAGATATAACAGCATGAAGAGGGTATATAGATATTACAGCATGAAGAGGGTATATAGGTATTACAGCATGAAGAGGGTATATAGATTTTACACGACAAAGAGGGTATATAGATATTACCACATGAAGAGGGTATATAGATATTACAGCATGAAGAGGATATATAGATATTACAGCATGAAGAGGGTATATAGGTATTACAACATGAAGAGGGTATATAGGTATTACAGCATGAAGAGGTATATAGATATAACAGCATGAAGATGGTATATAGATATTACAGCATGAAGAGGGTATATAGATATTACAGCATGACGAGGGTATATAGATATTACAACATGAAGAGGGTATATAGGTATTACAGCATGAAGAGGTATATAGATATTACAACATGAAAAGGGTATATAGGTATTACAGCATGAAGAGGTATATAGATATTACAGAATGAAGAGGTATATATATATTACAACATGAAGAGGGTATATAGGTATTACAGAATGAAGAGGTATATATATATTACAGCATGAAGAGGGTATATAGATGTTACAGCGTGAAGAGGGTATATAGGTATTACAGCATGGAGAGGGTATATAGGTATTACAGCTTGCAATAGCCAATAGATATACAGCATACTCGGACAGTGTATGGAGTAAACTGAAATAAGTCAGAGCAACCCTCAAATTGCTGGACTTTGAATAGATCCGGTTTGTCAGTTAAAGTGGAAGTTTATCCTAAAACTAAAATCTCTACATCTACAGACATCCGTGATTTACCACTAACCTATCTAGCCCTGTAAAGAAGAAATCAGTATACATACCATTTTTGAAGCTGCTCCGGGCCGGTCTCCAGCGGGGGAAGCTTTGTATTGGACACAGCTGACCAACCGCTGTGAAATGAATGGGAATTCACGTCACCCAGAGACTTACTATGGAGCTTCAGAAAAGCTATGTATACTGATTTCTTCTTTGCAGGGCTAGATAGGTTAGTGTTAGATCATGGATGCCTATAGATGTAGCAATTTTAGGTTTAGGCTAGACTTCTACTTTAAGGTTGTTGTGAGATCTCTAGACCTCAAACCATAGTTATAGTATGTATGACATGGCTATGGGATGGGCGGGGGGAGAAGTAGAGAGCCAAAACCTAGAGATTGCCCTTCTAGCTGCAGTTAAGATATGATTGGCCAACCTCTATGATTGTTTAGAAATGTCTAAAAAAGGTAACCCCAGAAGGTAGTGGATGGGGTCGTCAGTCAAGGAGGCATTAAGGAACTGTCCAAGCATGGACTTAACATAAAGCCAAAAGCTGGAGATCAGGACATGTCCATAATAAGTAAAATAAAGAGCCTTTGTTTCAGCCACATCTCCAGCAGGAGTCAGGTAAAGGAGGGTTAGTGGCATGGAGCACCTCAGATGTCTTGTACCAGTCCATCATAACTTTGTATGCATCCTCCCTATATACGACACGTCTGGAGGATTTAGAAGCCACATTCTCTTCCAAGGTTTCACAGGGATATGGCATTTTGGGAGGTTTTGGGTCCACTTCCACATATATAACCTGGGTGTCAGGTCACCTGACGGCAGGTGACAGGTGAGCACCGCTGGGTTCAGGGCCCACCACTAAGGTTGTGAACCATTAGCTGACTGCTGCGAATAGAGCTCTGGATGGTGCAGGGAAGTGGGACCACTGGAGCACTGACACAGATTATGCAGGAAGTTAGAGCATAGGTGTCCCCAGGGCACAGAGTTTAAGAGCCAGCAGATGTTCACCAGAGCCTCTAGTGGTGAGGGTGGACTTGGCTGCAACTGGCTCCAGGTCACGGCCCCCAGGGTCTCCCAGCTCACGCTCACTGGCTACAGGTGGATAGACAGGCAGCAGCAGTCCAGGACAACAAGGAATAGTCAGAAGGATTGCCAAGGGTCAGGGCAACGAGCAGACAGACAGATAGGTAAACAGGCCAAGGGTTGGGGTATCAAGCAGGCAGGAATGGTCAAAGAACAAGCCGAGGTCGGTAACAAACAAACGTAGAGCACACAGAAGGAACCACACACACAGAAGCCTAACACACAATAATTGATCATCGTCAGTGGCTTGCAGTGCAAGGTGTTATTTAAAGTTCCTAATTAGGACCTGGGTGGGGCCCTGCTGAGAAAGGCTTACTAAAGAACACAGGTGAGGGGAGCATGGCCTCTAAGCTGACCATAAGCAGACAGGTAAGCAAACAGACAAAATGCTGGGAGAGCCTTTTGTAATAGTTTGTAGATAGAGGATATGAGTTGTAGTTGGTGTGGGCCTTGGATTCATATGTGCTAGAATTAAGTTGCACGGTCTAAAGCTAAATAATGGAGAGAGGGAGGAGAAAAAATCCTTACATTGAATATAAGAATAAAAGAGGTTAATGGGAATATGATGCTTAATGTGGAATTCCCCAAAGGGTCTGAGTTTGTGTTTAATTGGATTTACAAAATGACACAACAGAAATCAGGACATAGGGGAGGAGGAAGATTGTTTCAGTGGAGTGGAAAAGGTAGAATCGGCTGACCATAATAAAGAGCATGAGTGTGGGGGGGTAGATAAGTCCAAATTCTATTTAAGACCAACAAATGGGTGGGTGATGGACAGACCAGGACATAAAAGTGTGAAGGTGGGAGGCATAATTATATTTTAACAGGGCATGCCCAGATGGCCCTTAGATCCAAGCAAAAGTGTATCGTTCTATGTAATGGGTCTTATGGTGCCATATACATTTAACAAAGGTACTTGGGAGAAATATCAGCCGAGAAAGAGGGACCTGGACTGGGAGAGTCTCAAATAGGGGGGAATCAACATTTTGAGGCCATTAGCTCTGCCTAGCCAGGATATATTATACAGAAAGTATCCCATTAATTCAAGGATACGTGTATGTCTCGAAACAAAAAGGCGTAGTTAGCTTAGTATAATGAGGAGTAGGTGTGGCATGAATACCCAGCTATTTATGGGAAAAGGTACATTAGTGATACGAATAAGTGGATTGTAAGGTGGCCAGAGTTGTGGGAGGAATGTTGATAGAGAGCCTCTATCTTAGAAATATTAATCTTATACCCCAACAGTGTACTGAATACAAAAAGTGTTCTATGGAGAACTGGAAGGGAGAGTTGCAGCTCAGTTATGGCACTGGGAATTCTGTGACATTTTCCAGAAACAGACAAGGGATGTGTCTGGATGGTGACTGTATCATTGTGTGTGTCAGGTTCCTATAAGGTGTCAGGATGTCACTGTCTATTTCTCCATGGAGGTGGGGGAGTATTTAGAAGGACACAAGGATCTCTACAAGGACATCATGATGGACAATCAGCTGCTCCTCACATCACTGGCTAAGAGGAGAGAGAAGTACGGAGGCTCCACCTAGACCCCCCATCATCTGATAAACACATAGAAACAATGTATTCAGTCAGTGTTGTGTTTCCTACAGATGGATCCAGTAATGGGAACCCACCAGAGAGATGTCCCCGTCCTCTGTATTCCCGGGATTCCACACAGGAAGGTCACACCATCCCTCACCATCATCAGATAGATGAGGAACAATCACTGATAGTATCATTAGGATCTGTACATTATCTGCATTGATACAACTGATGTCATTTTTATTATATATTCAGGTTGGAAACCTCGGGGATGATAATATTGTTGTTAAAGAAGAGTACAAAGAGGAGGATGAGGAGTATGGAGTGATGGAGGAGTTATCAGAAGGACACAAGGATATGATGGAGCCACCTAATACCAGGAACCCACCAGAGAGATGTCCCCATCCTCTGTATTCCCGGGATTCCACACAGGAAGATCATACAATCCCTCAGCATTACAAGGTTGGTGGGACGGGCATCTAGTACATGGACTTGTAGAGATGATGTGTGGATTTTTTTATGTGATCTTATATTTTACAGATGATATTCACTCTCATTCTCTTGGTTTAGGGAGAAGATCTGATAGATATAAAAGTTGAGGTGAAAGAAGAAGAGAGGGATATGAGGGATGATCAGCAGTCTATGGAGGAGGATGGAATAACGGGGACATTTATAGAGGAGGACACTCCTACAGAGATCAGCACAGGTGGGTCATTAACACTAAATACATTCCTCCACCCATACTGCTCACTGATTGGTCCAGAGTAGGGCAAGGACTGGATGATATCAGCCTGTAATACCCTGGTCACTTTCCTGAGCTGTGTTCCCCGTCCTGTATTCCTGTATTTCTCTCAGATAATCTTCCTTCTCTGAGCTGCAGACACAATTTATGTATCTAGACTGGATTTATGAAGATTCTGGGGTTCAGCTGGCAGCAAAATGTTGATTTTCACCATAAGTGTAACTAGACCTAGGCACCTGGGGCATGTACTTTGGGTCTTCTGCCCCATGCCCGGGTCTAGTAGAATTTCTGATAGAGCATTTTTCCCAGGGTTGCTTTCTCTGTTGTCTGCTGGCTGTGCCGGGTGGAGGGATATGTCTGTATATCTCAGACCCAAGTCACTGAGTGCAGTCTCAGGAGATGGGAGGCAGCGGTGTGGGATCTTTGCAACTTGTCTCATGTTAACATTTAAACTTCCATTGATTACTGACTAACAATATTATGAGTCCTGACCCTTACACTGTATACTCTATGTTGTACATTACATACTCCTGACCCCTGCACTATATACTCTATGTTGTACATTACATACTCCCAACCCCTGCACTATATACTCTATGTTGTACATTACATTATTCTGATACTATACAGTCCTATCTGTTGTTTCTTATACAATATGTTGTACATTACATAGTCCTGACTTCTGCTCTCTCCCCTCTACCCACTGCTATATATAAACATAATATGGATTCTCTTTTGTTACACCCATTTTCTACCAGCTAGACATTGTGAGGTTTATTTACTAAAGCTAGAGAGGGCAAAATTAGTCACAATTCTGCAGAGAAAATATCCAGTTTCTAACCACAGCTTGTTTATTTAAGCTTTAGCAATAAAACCTGGAAGTTGATTGGCTTCTCTGCAGAATTGTGACTAATTTTGCCCTCTCTAGCTTTAGTAAACAAACCACTTTATAGCTGATGATTTGATTGGAGCACAGACTTTTACATGTTGATAATAATGTGATAACATCCTCAAACTTTGGAAACTTAAACAGAAAGTGATAATGAGGGAGGAGTCAATAACCCAATGATGGTGGTCTTCAGGATCAGTCCAGTCTTCATCTTGGTTGTTCTCCCCCCATTCTCACTCTCTGACCTCTGGTGGGACTCAGCCCTGCTGTTATTCATGACTAAATCATGGACTAAATAAGGAAGTGCAGGACTTCTTGTGTTGGGAAGATGGCAATGAGTGATAGAGGGGGTGGGGTTACTCGTCCTATAATCCCCTCATCACTGTCACTCCTATAAAAGACAGTTCTCGTTGTTTCCTCACTCTCTGACTAAGGTCCATGAATAAAGAAATGAACTGGTAGGAGATGAGAGGAGCCATTTACTCGTTACCTTGAGGGGGGAATTGTAAGATCCTCAGAGACAAAGCTGCCTGATGTGGGTGGAGTCCTGGTTTAGGGGAACCAATCTGCTCATGTCTAGTAATAATCTTTATTTCTATTTTAGTAGATGGACGGGAGATGAGGAAAACCTCAGAGGATTGTCTCACTTTGTCTCCAGACTGTAAAGTAGAAGATGAGGACATCACACAGTATAGTCCAGGAGAAAACCCGGCTACCTCAAATGTCCATCCGGCACCACACAGTGTGGATGGACCATCATATTCCTCTTATCCTGAGGAACCCACGGGGAAGAAGCCATTTTCCTGTTCTGAGTGCGGGAATTGTTTTACACAAAAGTCCAGTCTTTACAGACATCAGAGATCTCACACGGGGGAGAAGCCCTATACCTGTCCTGAGTGCAGTAAATGTTTTTCACAGAAGTCCAGTCTCTACACACATCAGAGATCTCACACGGGGGAAAAACCATATTCCTGTCCTGAGTGCGGGAAATGCTTTTCAAGGAAGTCCCACCTTTACATACATCAGAGATCTCACACGGGTGAGAAGCCATATTCCTGTCCTGAGTGTGGGAAATGTTTTTCACTGAAGTCCAATCTTTACACACATCAGAGATCTCACACGGGTGAGAAGCCATATTCCTGCTCTGACTGCGGGAAATGTTTTTCACTGAAGTCCAATCTTTACACACATCAGAGATCTCACACCGGGGAGAAGCTGTATTCCTGTCCTGACTGCGGGAAATATTTTTCACGGGAGTCCGATCTTTGCAGACATAAGAGATCTCATACGGGGGAGAAGCCATATTCCTGTCGTGATTGCAGGAAATGTTTTTCAAGGAAGTCCAGTCTTTACACACATCAGAGATCTCACAGCGGGGAGAAGCTGTATTCCTGTCCTGACTGCGGGAAATATTTTTCACGGGAGTCCGATCTTTGCAGACATAAGAGATCTCATACGGGGGAGAAGCCATATTCCTGTCCTGATTGCAGGAAATGTTTTTCAACGAAGTCCAGTCTTTACATACATCAGAGATCTCACACAGGAGAGAAGCCACTTTCCTATCCTGAGTGAGGGAATTGTTACTCACTGAAGTCCTGTCTTCCTGTACATCAAGGATCCCACACAACCCAAGGCACTAATACACAGCCCTTAAGGTGTATTATTGCCTTGATTGTGCGAAATGTCTTCTATATGAATGTTGATGGACATCACAGCTCTCATGTGGGGAAGAAGCACACTCTGATATACACCTCAGATATACAGCTGTGGTTAAATGTTTTGATAATGATGCAAATATTAATTCTCACAAATTCTGCTGCCTCAGTTTTTATGATGGCAATTTGCATATACACCAGAATGTTATGAAGAGTGATCAGATGAATTGCAATTAATTCCAAAGTCCCTCTTTGCCATGGAAATCAACTTAATCCCATAAAAACATTTCCACTGCATTTGTAAAGAAGGCTTCAGGGTGCCCAAGAAAGTCTAGCAAGCACCAGGACCGTCTCCTACAGTTGATTCAGCTGCAGGATCAGGGGGCACCACCAGTGCAGAGCTTGCTCAGGAATGGCAGCAGGCAGGTGTGAGGGCACGCACAGTGAGGGGAAGACTTTTGGAGGATGGCCTAGTGTCAGGAAGGGCATCAAAGAAATCACTTCTTTCCAGGAAAGACATCAGGGACAGACTGATATTCTGCAAAAGGTACAGGGATTGGACTGCTGAGGACTGGGGTAAAGTCATTTTCTCTGATCAACCCCCTTTCCCATTGTTTGGGGCATCCGGAAAAATCCTTGTCCAGAGAGGAATAGGTGAGCGCTACCATCAGTCCTGTGTCAGGTCATGCCAACCGTAAAGCATCCTGAGACCATTCATTCAGGGGATTGCTTCTCAGCCAAGGGAGTGGCCTCACTCACAATTTGCAATGAATAAAGAATGGTACAAAAACATCCTCCTAGAACAACTTCTCCCAAACCTCCAAGAACAGTTTGGTGAGGAGCAATGCCTTTTCCAGCAGGATGGAGCACCTTGCCATAAGGCAGAAGTGATAACTAAGTGGCTTGGGGAACAGAACATGGTAATTTTGTGCTTAATCCTCAAGAGGGTGAACAAGAAATCCCCACAAATTCTGAAAACTCCAAGCATTGATAATGCAAGAATGGGGGGTGGCCATGAGTCAGGATGTGGCCTAGAAGTTGAGTGACAGCATGCCGGGGAGGATTGCAGAGGTCTTGAAAAAGAAGGGTCATCGCTGCAAATATTGACTCTTTGCATAAACTTCATGTCATTGTCAATAAAAGTCTTTGACGCTTATACAATGCTTGTAATTATACTTCAGTATCCCATAGTAACATCTAAAAAAAAATCTAAAAACACTGAAGCAGCAGACTTTGTGAAAATTAATATTTGTGTCATTCTCAAAACTTTTGGCCACGGCTAAACTCCATGGCTGATCTTCATCATGTAAGAAACAGTTCATAAGGAGATCAGAGATCACCAAAGACATGGATGAAGTGTTGTACCGTGTTTTCCATTGATATAAGTAGAAAAATGAAAATGGACTCGTTACCTTTCATTGGCTGAGTGCATTACAATACTTAAGGTTCTATTCCGAGGGAAAACAATGTTGAATTAATGTGACACACATTTGCCCAGCCATGACAATTATCAGATGTATTTTCTATGATAATTGGCTCCATCCAGTGGCCATATAGCTGTATGATGCTCTTTTAACTGATGGAGGTATTTCAAGAAATATATTGGACGCAGGTGATGATCATAGAAGATCACTGTATTAATTAAATTATGGCCTGAATATATCACAGTTGGGAAAATGCTTCTCACATTCTTCCAACATTTTTTCTATAAATAGAAACCTTATATCCAAAAAAAAAAAAAATCTCTTGAGTTGGGACTTTTTTACAGCAACAAAAAAAAACTGTTAGAAGCTTTATACTATAAAATATCAATTTTTATTATATTCTTTAAAAAAATGCCTCACATAAGACGCACATTAAAAACAAAGAAAACTGTACATGTTATATAAAAGATGGTCTATACAATATATGAGAAGTGGTGATACCCGATACCATGATTTGCTGTATATTCCAATTGGTAACAGCAATACATGGAATGGGTTATTCAACGTAGTTTTGAATATCTTCTTCAGGGATATTGATCACCACTCTGGAATTGAAATGAAAAAATTCCATCATAGTATTTTTTATATACAAACAATCATTGCATCACTTTAATGCTTATCTTAAATTCATACTTACAAACATTCAGATTATGCCAGTTTTTTTGTGAAGCTCAATGGTCTCCCACCCAGAAGGGCATAGAAGGAGATATCCAACAAGATCACCTTTAACTTTAATATAGTGTGCACAAGGCATTTAGTCATCCCCCATATATGTGTATCAGGCTGTTAGCTAGGATTAGCTAAAGAGGAGTGTTTTTCCAAATGGACACTGTGAATGAAGGTATAAATTAAAATCAGCAAAATCATAAGAAAAAAATAGTAATAAAAATTAAAAGTGAAAAAAAAATTAAAAATAGTAACATCACGGATCGGGTGGACAGATTATTGGGTGCGGCTGGGGAAGACCTGGCTGTCATGATGTATGTTGTCACCAATGACAAAGTTAGAAGAAGATGGAGTATCCTAAAACAAGTTTAACAAGTGGCTGAGGAGCTGGTGTAGAAAGGAGGGTTTCGGGTTCCTGGAGAACTGGGCCGACTTCTCTTTTTTTTATCCAACAAAAGTTATTTATTGAAAAAATAAATGCATGGATAAGTGTACAGCAATATACATTGTCAGCATCAGGGGCGTAACGATAGGGGTTGCAGGGGTTGCGATTGCTCCAGGGGGCCCATGTGCTTCCCTTGTACATCTGGATAGGAGTGATGGCGAGGGTGGCATTTAGAAGTTTTATTTATTCCATTTTCCTTCTAATGCAGGAGATTGGTTCCTCTATATGCTGCCCCTGCCGCCCCTCCTATCCAGTTTATTTGTCTTCTGCTGTTCCCAGGGTCCCGCTGTGGGACCGTAATAAAGGGACCCGTGATAGGAGTAAAGGGCCCCAGGATCAGCAAGAAGAGGGAAGGGCCCTGGCCAGAGGTCAGGGGGGGCCCTTCCTAATTTCTTGCACCCGGGCCCTGAAGATTCTAGTTACGCCTCTGGTCAGCATACATCTTTCAAAAACACTTCCTTCAATATCAAGTATATGTTGCTCTTGCATCATCATTCAGTGACATTCCATCTAAGGATTGATATTGTACAGACCCAGCACCTCCCCGTCTACTTTACTATTACTAAAGCAGACCTCAACCCTCAGCTACATATGCAGTAAGCGGTCCATGACCAGATCCACCGGTGCTAGCCCCGGTACATCCAGCCACGGTACCCATAGCTTCTCAAATTTATGAGGGTTCCCTCTATGTTGGTATACCAGCTTCTCCAGGCGGAGCTGATCCCCCACTCTGGCTGCCCATTCTTTCACTGTAGGTGGGTCCTCATTCATCCAGTGAAGCATAATTAATTTACGTGCCTGAAATAGCATTCTATTAATGGCTTCATGTGTGCCTGCTTCCCATTCATACTCCTCTAGTACCCCCAGTAAGCATGCCTTAGGGTCCAACGGGAGACTCACTGAATATATTGTGTTAATCTGTTGTACCACACTTGCCCAGTAGTGGTGAAGTTTTAGGCATCGCCATAGAAGATGAATCAAATCACCGTGATCTAGCTTGCATCTAGTACAGGATGCCTCGGATCTCAATCCCATCTGCAACAGCCTGCTGGGGGTGTAGTATACCCTCAATAGAATGTAAAGCTGTGTTAACCATTGGGCGACATTAAGAGAGCAAACAGTCACCACTTGGAAGGCCTCCTCCCATTAATCCCCATCCATAGGTCCCACATCCCGCTCCAACATCGTCAGAGGGTGCCGCCCCATGCCAGACTGTAGAAGTATGGAATAGCTCTGAGAAATAAAGACTTTGGATGAGGCAGTATCTCTAACAAGGTCAAACAGTGGGGCAAGAGATAGGTGCCATTCAGATGAACCTGTCTGAGCATGCACAGCATGTTTTAGTTGTATATAGTTGAAGTACATATTTGAGGGTACCTTGAATTTGGCTTGAATATCTGGGAATGGTAAAAGAGCTCCATTTTAATAAAATATGTTTGAGACGGGTCACTCCATATCTCTTCCACCTAGGGCCAGATTGTAGTTTATCTAGTGCCAAGTAGGTATTGTTGTCCCACATTGGGCTGTATTCTGTAAAGCCTGTCACCCCTTGTAAGCATTTAACTTTATTCCACACCTTTTGTATTAGGTTATAAGTGGGGTACCGTTTGTGCGGTAGGCCAAAGGCTTGCGCCTCCAAAGCCTCCACAATCAAGTTCCTATGGACCGTGTATTTCATCACCACAGTAGAGGATTCCATCTCAACTCCCTCTCCCACGGCCCCCACCAAGTGTTGCAGTTGGGCTGCAAGGTAGTACAGTCATGGGTCAGGGAGAGCCAAACCCCCCTTATCCTTAGGTCTCTGTAGATACTACAGTTTGATTTTAGGGGTACCCTCCCTCCATATCAGTGTCATGAAAATTGAGTTCACTATTCTAAATATCTTCAATGTTATCACCACTGGGGTATTGTGAAGGAAATACAACAGCTGCGGCATCAGAACCATTTTAATAAGATTCACTCTGCCTGCTATGGATATTTGCAGGGAGTGCCAAGTTTTAACTTTGTCCCTAAATCTCTGAAGGAAAGGGTATATGTTGCTCTGGCAGAATTCCCTAGGGTTGCGTGTAATCTGTATCCCCAGATATTTAAAGGAGGATGTTAAGGGTATTGGGCATAATGCTGCCACCCATCCCCATCCAGCAGCAATAGGGCAGATTTAGTCCAGTTTATCTGCAGGCCCGAATAGGCTCCAAACTCCACTATGGTGTCCATGGCATTTCGTAGGGAAATATCGGTGTCCCCTAGTAGGAGAAGAGTGTCATCAGCATATAACATCACCTTCTCCTGCCTTTCTCCATACTGGAACCCTGTAATTCCTTGGTGAGCTCTAATTCCAATGGCCAGGGGCTCTATAGCCAAGGCAAACAGGAGGCACGACAGCGGACACCCCTGCCTGGTGCCTCTTTTCAGGTAAAATGTATGGGACAGTTTACCAGATATCTTGATCGTTTTATCCAAGCGATGAATCTTGGGCCTAGGCCAAATTTTTCCAAAACTGCCCACAGATAGTTCCAATCGACGCTATTGAATGCCTTGGCGGCATCGAGCGATAGAAGGGCCCTGCTACCCACATTATCTGCTGGGGACTGTATATTTAAGAAGAGTCTCCGAATGTTCACTGCGGTTGATCTGCTGGGCATGAAGCCTACCTGATCAGGGTGTACTATGGATGTTATGACCTTATTTAGTCTGACTGCTAGTACTTTGGCTAAAATTTTAACGTCACTCTGTAGAAGTGAGATGGGCCTATATGATCCAGGATCCACTGGGTCCTTACCCGGTTTCAACAGCAGAATAATATTTGCCCTAGACATGGAGGGTGGCAATGACCCCAGCTCCAACGAGTCATTTAGTACCCGCAGGAGCCGTGGAAGCGACACCTCTGAATAGTGTTTAAAAATATCCATGGGGAGGCCATCCTCCCCCTGTGCCTTACAGATCGGAAAAGCTCCTGCAACTCCTCTGTGGTAAAGGGCGCCTCTAGTTGTGTGGCCTGTGTGGGGGTGAGTCTGGGAAACTCCAAGGTTCCCAGGTATTTTTCCAGATTTATGTGGTCATAGGGTTTGCCTGACTCGTAGAGGTTCTCATAGAAGTTAGCCAGCTCATGAGCAATCTGTTCTGGGGAGGTAACTAATCTTGGGCCGAATTCTCAATCGGTTACAAGCTCTTTAGAAAGGATGGACTGCACCTAAATGGGAAAGGTGCAGACCGGCTGGGAATGAGGATGGCTGAAAAGTTAGAGGGGCTTTTAAACTAGGCAATGGGGGGAGGGTCCAGACTTAGAAATAGCCAGAGTGGAACATAGTTCAGGGGGCAGTATTGGGGGCAGAAGTGGTAGGCCGAATAAAGAACCTAAACCCAAGGTAAGTAGTGTAATAAATCCTACATGCAAATGAGGAATACCCAGAAAGGAAACAGTAGGCGTCCGGACAAAACTACGTGGCTTGTTCTCTAATACCAGGAGTCTGGCGGACAAGATGGGAGAACTAGAGTTACTACTGTATGAAGAGGAATTCGATTTTGTGGGAATTTCACAGACTTGGTTCAACAGCTCTCATGATTGGCTGGCTACCATTCAGGGGTATTCCCTATATTGCAGGGATAGGGAGGGCACAAAAAGGGGAGGGGTATGCCTGTATATAAAAATGATGTACAAGTAAATGTGAGGGATGACATTACTAGAGGATCTGGAGAGGAAGTTGAATCCTTATGGGTAGAGCTACAAAGGGAAGATACCATGGGGGAAAGTAATACTGGGAATATGCTATTGGCCCCCTAACCAGAGGGAGGAGGGGGAAGCGGACCTCCTATCACAATTTGGAATAGCGGCAAGGATGGGAAGTGTCATTATAATGGGGGATTTTAATTATACAGATACAGACTGGGTGGAAGGTACTGCACACTCAGCTGAGGGTCGATATTTTCTAAATGTCCTGCAGGACAATTTCATGGGTCAGATGGTAAATGCACCAACAAGAAAAAAGTATTATAAGATCTTCTGATTACTAACAACACAGACCTGATCACAGATATGGAAGTAAGGGGCAATCTAGAAAATAGCGATCACAGGTCAATTAGTTTCAATATATATATAAATTACACAAATAAGAAACATAAGGGGAATACAAAGACACTGAATTTTAAGAGAGCCAACTTCCATAAACTACGCTTCTTGCTGGAAGATGTTAGTTGGGATAAAATTCTAGGAACAATGAATGCAGAGGAAAAATGGGAGTGCTTCAAGAACACACAAAACAAAGGTAAAGCCAGGGTATCCCAACAGGAAATCCATTTAACCACTTCCCGCCCGGCGTATAGACAAATGACGTCCGGGCGGGGGGTTCATTATCCTGACTGGACGTCTATTGACGTCCTCAGGATAATCCGCGATCGCGCGCCCCTGGGGGCGCGCATCACGGCGATCGGTGGTGCCGTGGGTCAGGCTGACCCACCGCATTACCGACCGAGGTAAAAGGCTTCAATCTGAAGCCTTTTACCATGTGATCAGCCGTGACCAATCACGGCTGATCACAGTGTAAATAGGAAGAGCCGTTGATCGGCTTTTCCTCTGCTCAGGTCTGCAGACCTGAGCAGCGGAGAGCCGATCGGCTGCTCTCCTGACAGGGGGGCTGCGCTGAACATTTATCAGCGCAGCCACCCTCAGGATCACCCCACTGGACCACCAGGGAGCCGGATCAGGACCATCTGGGAGCCTCCCCCCGACATCACACACAGGCCGCCCAGGACCACCAGGGAAGGAAATCAGAGGCCGCCCAGGACCACCAGGGAGCCCCCACTAGACCACCAGGTAAGGGAATTATTGTGCACTGTAGGGATGGCACTGTGCCCATGCCCATCCCTAACAGTGCTTGTTGCACCTGTGCCCACCACTGCCACCTATAAGTGCCCATCTGTGCCCACCTGTGACACCTATCAGTGCCCACCTGTGTCACCTATCAGTGCCCACCTGTGCCATCTAAAAGTGCCCACCTGTGCCACCTAAAAGTGCCACCTATCAGTGCCCAGTGCCACTTATCAGTGCCGCCTAGGAGTGTCCATCAGTGCCACGTATCAGTGCCCGTCAGTGTTGCTTGTCAGTACCGCCCATTAGTGCTGTATATGTGCCCCATCATCAGTGCAACCTTATCAGTGCCACCTCATCAGTGCCAATCTGTACTGCCTCATCAGTGCCTGTCAGTGTAGCCTCATCAGTGCCCATCAGTGTAGCCACATCAGTGCCCATCAGTGAAGGAGAAAATGTACTTTATACAAACTTTTGTGACAGAAACAAAGAAAATGTTTTTTTTTTCAAAATTTTCGGTCTTTTTTTTTTCTATAGCGCAAAAAATAAAAACCGCAGGGGTGATCAAATACCACCAAAAGAAAGCTCTATTTGTGGGAACAAAATGATAAAAACTTTGTTTGGGTGCAGCGTCGCACGACCGCGCAATTCTCATTCAAATCGCAACAGCGCTGAAAGCTGAAAATTGGTCTGGTAGGGAAGTGCTCTAAGTGCCCGGTATTGAAGTGGTTAAAAGAGCTAATAAAAGACCAGGCTGGCTTAACTCTGACATAAAAGCAAAGGAGAAGCCCTTCAAAAAATACAAGGCTGAGGGGTCTCTATCAACATTCCATCTTTATAAGATACGCAATAAGGAATGTAAGGGTGCAATCAGGGTGGCTAAGGTAGAGCATGAAAGACACATAGCAGAGGAGAGTAAAAAGAATCCCAAGAAATTCTTTAAGTATATAAATAGTAAGAGGGGAAGGTCAGAGCATATTGGCCCCATAAAGAATGATGAAGGTAATCTGGTTACAAAGGATGAAGAAATGGCAAAGGTGCTAAACTTATTTTTCTCCTCAGTATTCACAAAGGAAACGGGGGGCTGAAGTATCCAAAAGTACAATGTTGGTCCTCACGACACGTCACAGGAAGCACCCTCATGGCTGAGGATAAAATCAGGAATAGACTTGAAAAACTTAACACTAATAAGTCACCGGGATCAGATGGCTTGCACCCGAGGGTCTTTAACCACTTCAGCCCCGGAAGGATTTCCAGCTTTGGGACCGGAGCACTTTTTTCAATTTGGCACTGCGCCGCTTCAAATGGTAATTGCGCGGTCATGCAATGCAGTACCTAAACGAAATTTGCGCCTTTTTTTCCCACAAATAGAGCTTTCTTTTGGTGGTATTTGTTCACCACTGCGCTTTTTATTTTTTGCGATATAAACAAAAAAGGAACGGAAATTTTGAAAAAAATCGATATTTTCAACTTTATGTTATTACAAAAATACAATAAACTAAATTTTAGTCATCATTTTTTGCCAAAATGCATTCAGCCACATGTCTCGGGTATAAAAAAGCCAATTACCGTATATTTATTGCTTTGCGCAAAAGTTATAGCGTCTACAAACTAGGGTACATTTTCTGGAATTTCCGCAGCTTTTATTTTATGACTGCCTATCTCATTTCTTGAGGTGCTAAAATGGAGGGGCAGTACAACCCCCCCAAATGACCCCATTTTGGAAAGTAGACACCCCAAGGAATTTGCTGAGAGGCATGTTGAGCCCATTGAATATTTTATTTTTTTGTCAGAAGTGATTGAAAGATGACCAAAAAAAAAAAAATGACACAAAGTTGTTACTGAAATGATATATTGCTCACACATGCCATGGGTATATGTGGTATTACACCCCAAAATACATTCTGCTGCTTCTCCTGAGTACGGGGATACCCCATGTGTGAGACTTTTTGAGAGCCTATCTGCATACAGGACCCCGAAAACCAATCACCTCCTTCAGGATTTCTAAGGGCAAAAATGTATTCCTTCACCCCACACTACCTATCTCAGTTTTGGAGGCCATGGAATGCCCAGATAGCACAAACCCCCCCAAATGACCCCATTTTGGAAAGTAGACACCCCAAGCTATTCGCTGAGAGGCATGTTGAGTCCATGGAATATTTTATATTTTGCCACAAGTTTCGGGGTTTTTTTTTTTCTTCACAAAGTTCTCACTAAATGATAAGTTGCTTGAACATGGCATGGGTATATGTGAAATTACACCCCAAAATACATTCTGCTGCTTCTTCTGAATAAGGGGATACCACATATGTGAGACTTTCTGGCAGTCTAACCGTGTACGGGACCCCAAAATCCAATCACCGCCTCCAGGCTTTCTAAGTGCGTAAAAAGGTGATTTTACTCCTCACTCCCTATCACAGTTTCGGAGGCCATGGAATGCCGAGATAGCACAAAACCCCCCCAAATGACCCCATTTTGGAAAGTAGACACTCCAAGCTCTTTGCTGAGAAGTATTTTGAGTATTTTGCAGATCTCACATTTTGTCACAAAGTTTTGAAATTTGAAAAAAGTAAAAAAAAAAAAATCGGTTTATTTCTTAATTTTCCAAAACAAATGAGAGCTGCAAAATACTCACCGTGCCTCTCAGCAAATACCTTGGGGTGTCTACTTTCCAAAATGGGGTAATTTGGGGTGGGTTTTGTGCTACCTTGACATTTCAGGGCCTCCAAAACCGTGATGGGTACTGAGGAGTAAAATCACCATTTTATGCCCTTAGAAAGCCTGAAGGCGGTGATTGGATTTCGGGGTGCTGTACACAGATAGGCTCCCAAAAAGTGGGGTATCCCCACACTCAGGAGAAGCAGCAGAATTTATTTTGGGGTGTAATTCCACCATACCCATGGCATGTGTGAGAAATATATCATTTCAGTGACAACTTGTGTAAAAAAAAAAAAAGTAAATACAAATTGTCATTTCCCGGAAAGGTGTGGCAAAATATAAAATATTCCATGGACTCAACATGCCTCTCAGCAGATAGCTTGGGGTGTCTACTTTCCAAAATGGGGTCATTTGGGTTTTTTTTTTGCTATCTGGGCATTTCATGGCCTCCGAAACCTGGATAGGTAGTATGGGGTGAAGGCATACATTTTCGCCCTTGGAAATCCTGAAGGCGGCGATTGGTTTTTGGGGTCCCGTACACGGATAGACTCACAAAAAGTCTCACACATGGGGTATCCCCGTACTCAGGAGAAGCAGCAGAATGCATTTTGGGGTGTAATTCCACACATACCCATGGCATGGGTGAGCAA
>BLSH010064465.1:21851-33906 GCA_018402905.1 Glandirana rugosa
CTTGAATAACCTGCTACAAAGTGTCACGTCTACCTGTTACTGGGCTTCGTATGACGCTTTCGTTGGTTTCTCAAAAAATTCCCTTTCTTCACCTTACAATACGTTACCGGTTCAGTTAGTGGACTGGACTTAGACTAACTCGTACATAAAGTGAACGACTTCTGTTTTGACTTCCCTTTTAAAAGTAATGGGACAGATTAACAATCATAAATCAAACTTTCACTTTTTAATACTTGGTTGCAAATCCTTTGCAGTCAATTACAGTCTGAAGTCTGGAACGCATAGACATCACTAGGCGCTGGGTTTCATCCCTGGTGATGCTCTGCCAGGCCTCTACTGCAACTATCTTCAGTTCCTGCTTGTTCTTGGGGCATTTTCCCTTCAGTTTTGTCTTCAGCAAGTGAAATACATGCTCAATCAGATTCAGGTCAGGTGATTGACTTGGCCATTGCATAACATTCCACTTCTTTCCCTTAAAAAACTCTTTGGTTGCTTTCGCAGTATGCTTCGGGTCATTGTCCATCTGCACTGTGAAACATCGTCCAATAAGTTCTGAAGCATTTGGCTGAATATGAGCAGATAATATTGCCCGAAACACTTCAGAATTCATCCTGCTGCTTTTGTCAGCAGTCACATCATCAATGAATAGAAGAGAACCAGTTCCATTGGCAGCCATACATGCCCACGCCATGACACTACCACCATCATGCTTCACTGATGGGGTGGTATGCTTTGGATCATGAGCAGTTCCTTCTCCATACTCTTCTCTGCCCATCACTCTGGTACAAGTTGATCTTGGTCTCATCTGTCCATAGGATGTTGTTCCAGAACTGTGAAGGCTTTTTTAGATGATGTTTGGCAAACTCTAATCTGGCCTTCCTATTTTTGAGGCTCACCAATGGTTTACATCTTGTGGTGAACCCTCCTGTATTCACTCTGGTGAAGTCTTCTTTTGATTGTTGACTTTGACACACATACACCAACCTCCTGGAGAGTGTTCTTAATCTGACCAACTGTTGTGAAGGGTGTTTTCTTCACCAGGGAAAGAATTCTTCGGTCATACACCACAGTTGTTTTCCGTGGTCTTCCGGTGTTGCTGAGCTCACCGGTGCGTTCTTTCTTTTTAAGGATGTTCCAAACAGTTGATTTGGCCACACCTAATGTTTTTGCTATTTCTCTGATGGGTTTGTTTTGTTTTTTCAGCCTAATGATGGCTTGCTTCACTGATCGTGACAGCGCTTTGGATCTCATATTGAGAGTTGACAGCAGCAGATTCCAAATGCAAATGGCACATTTGAAATTAACTCTGGACCTTTTATCTGCTCCTTGTAAATGGGATAATGAGGGAATAACACACACCTGGCCATGGAACAGCTGAGCAGCCAATTGTCCCATTACTTTTAGTCCCTTAAAAAGTGTGAGGCACATATACAAACTGTTGTAATTCCTACACCGTTCACCTAATTTGGATGTAAATACCCCCAAATTAAAGCTGAACGTCTGCAGTTAAAGCACATCTTGTTGGTTTCATTTCAAATCCATTGTGGTGGTTAATAGAGCCAAAAAGAATAGAATTGTGTTGATGTCCTAATATTTATGGACCTGGCTGTATATGGTTCCTTTTTATATTCAGCATATATTCAGCATATTCGTGCATGTTTGCACAAAATTCCTAGCACGCACTAGGCTGCTGGTCAACCCAAGTAATCCTATGCAATTTGTTTAATCGTTTTGTCATGGTACTTGACACATTGTGAAAACGGTAGGGCTGTCACTGCTGCATGGATAACCGATTTCTTTGTTAAATTTCAAATGTACTTATTTTGTATTAGAAAGGTTTACTGTAATTTTCCAATGGATTCATCTTGCCTTGTTGATCAAAGATCGTTTTCACAATTTTAGCAGTGAGCTTATCTATCTTTTCAAATGAACTAAACCTTTATTCAGTGGAAATATTCTGTCTGTGTGGATTGACAGGAACCTAGGCAGAAGGTTTGATTTTACTGTCGTCCTTGGGCTTTCCAAAATAAAAACTGCACTTGTCATGAGTTATCCCCTCATTCAAAAACGATTGATTGGGCATTTTTGGTGGATACTCTTTAAAGTGCTTCTAAAGGCGGAAGGTTTTTTTTATCTTAATGCATTCTATGCAGCAGCCCCCTAATATGTACCTGAGCCCTATCTTGATCCAGAGATATTGCACCAAAGTCTCGGTTGTCCCGGACTCTCCCTCCTGATTGGTTCCAGCTGCTGTCTCAGCCAATCGCGCACTGATGATGTGGCACTAATATGCAGGACTGATGAGCACTGATATGCAGGCACTGATATGTGGCGCAGATGGGCAGCACTAATGAGCAGTCACTGAAAGGCAGCACTGACTGGTATCACTGATGGGCACAGATTGACATCACTGATGGGAACTGACTGGCATCACTGCTGGACATTGTTGGGGCTGCACTGATAATCAGGGCACTGATAATCAGGGCACTGATTATCAGTAGAGATGTGCTTGGGCGTGTTCGGGATTCCACCTGCCCGATCCTGCCAAGAAGCCGTCACTAATCACAGGCAGTGAGTCATTTTTCGGTCTGTGCAGCTGCAAACCGGAAAATGACTCCCTGCCTGTGGTTAGTGGTGTGCAGTGTCGACTTCCTGGCGGGATCAGGCAGGTGGGATCCTGAACACACCTGAGCCCATTCCTAATGGTCAATGCCCTGATTATCTGTACAGGTTTCCCCTGTGAGGAAATGCTGCTTATAGACTCTCCTCTCCCGCTGTCAGTGTGAGGAGAGGAGAGCCGATAACCGGCATTTACTTGTGATCAGCTGTGCTTGGACACAGCTGATCACATGGGCAAAGAGCCTCCTCATTGGCTCTTTACCGAGATCGGGGCTATGTCTTGTCCCATATGACGTTGTCCCAGAACGAGAGCACCACCCTGCTGCTGTCAGTCTATATGGCGGGCAGGAGGTTGTTAAAGAGAGAAAACCTGGTAAAATGTGCAAGTATTGCAGAGATGTTAATGTTTGTTTTGATCTTGTCCTTGCATACATTTTCACATATCCCCTACCTACCACCAGTATATGCCCAACGTCTTAAACACACCTGTCCTCACTTCTTCCATATCTTCACTAACCCATAGAGAGCCACATACTATAGCTGATGTATAAAGCATCCAGGTTGGGCAGCATCTTCTGTGTATTGGCAGACTATTCTCTGTTCATTCCTGTGAAGAGACCTTCTGTTATGTACCCTAGTGGTGGATGCTCTATTCATGGGAAGAAATAGATTTTTCTCCTATCGTTCACTGACAGACGCAGCTCCCCATTACGTGTGGGTTTTATGCTGGTCTCACTAGGAGTTACCTAGGCAGGGAAAAAAAACAGCTGGCCCCTCCATGGGGCCATCCTCTCTTCCCACATAAACCCCCTCCATAGAATAGCTCATCAGTCTAAATGCCTAGTTTGCAAGGAGTTGACCTGGCTTCCCTTTAGGGGAATTGCTGTCCTGTTTGTGACCATTCTTTTTATTTTATTTTATTTTCTTGTCTTCTGTCAAGATGATCTGCTATCAAGAAGCCGGTCGGGGCATGGAGAGTCCATGGGCTCTGTACTTTCCCCGACCTGGCCGACTGATGCGAGCCAGTCCCAAAGTATAGGGACTCGCCGCATAGTGCCCGTTCCATGCGGGTGGCCTGGGGTGATCCCCACTTACGTCCAGCCCGGATGCGATTCGGTAGGGCGAATTTCTGGCCTGCAGCGTGCCGTCCAGGCAGGGGCGGAAAGTCTGCGACTGGGTGGCTACCCATGGGGCTCGCAGAGTGGTGAGTGAGTTCCGCCCTTCCCCCCTTTTCAGGGGCGGAAGGGGGACCGACGAAAAAAAAAAAAATTTTTTCTTTTTTGTCTGGGTAGCCGCCCACAGGGGTTCATGGAGCTCCTGCCCCCCCCCTACCACCGCACCCCGTCCGTCTGCGCCGTCGTTTTCGCCGCCATTTTGCGGCGGATCGCCGCCATTTTCACATATCTGGCCTATGGGGCTTTCCCTCTAGCGCTCAGAGTGGCCGTTTGCGGTACTGCAAGTCTCAGTACGGGAGGTTTCGGCCTCTAGTGTCTAACGGCGGCCATTTTAATCACATGTCTCTGCAAAAACTTGTGTACAGCGTTTTCCCTTCTCTGTGGAGCGGTGGTGATCGGACGGCGCGGCTCTTCTGACGGTCCTCTGGGGTTACTGGCAGCAAAAAAACAGCAAGTAACAGCTGGGCTCCCCTGTGGGTGCTGGTGGCGGCGGGTGCAGTCCTCCTGGGTTCCCTGGTGCGCTGTGGGGCGGTGGTGTGCGGCAGTGTGGGGGTGCCTCATCCTCTTTAGTACCACGGTTTGTCACCGAGAGGGGTCGGGGGCAAAAGCAATGGCAGATTACACTGCTGAACCTACTGAGGAGGCATCAGTGGCGGCGCAATCTGCGCAAGGGGCTTTTTTGGACCAGCTATGGGCGGTCTTAAGTGAATTTCTTCCCCGGGCGGAGGTCGCCCAACAGGCCTCCAAGAAGCGCCCCCTTCCACCTCCTTATTCATTGGGGGAGGATTCTGATCCGGAAGTAGCCTCAGGGGTCTCAGGGACCCCAGTGGACTTATCTGATGGGGAACTGGGCCCATCGGACGGTGAAGAGGATCAAGGGGTGGCGGCTGCGTGCGAAAAAGCGTTGGTCGCTGCCATCATCACTGGCATTCGCACTATGCTGCGATTGAGCCAGGATGGTGAATCGCAGACTTCTGCGTATGTGTGTGGGTCCTCTGGGCCCCCAAGGCTTACCCCTACGATCAATTTTTTGATCATTTTCTTTACCGTGAATGGCAACATCTGCAGCTTTCCGTTTCACTGTCAAAACGGTTCGCTGCTCGCTATCCCTTTGAGGAAAGCTTTTTGAAAAAATGGGAATCGCCTGTGGTGGACCATCCGATAGCCCGCCTTAGTAAGGCGACGACTATTCTTCTGGAAGGGTCTCCTTCTTTCAAGGACCTCGCTCATAGAAAAATAGAGGCGCTTTTAAAGTTGCTTTTCCTGGTGGCAGGTTCTGCTGTGCGGCCAGCCCTGGCGTCCGCCATGGCGGCTCAACATCTGTCTGAGCGTATGGCGGAGCTTCAGTCCGATCTGGAATGCGGCCGCCTGAGGGCTGAGTTTTTGCTCCAAGGGTTCAAGTACCTTTGTGATGCGGGCGTTGATTTACTGCCGATGTTATCCAGGATAGCGATTTTTGCCGTTCTCAGAAGGATACTCTGGTTGCGTTCTTGGTCTGGCGACCATGCTTCCAAAAAATGCCTTGCTGACCTCCCTTTTCAGGGTGGACGTCTATTTGGTCCACGTTTGGATGAGATCATAAAAGACTTTACGGGAGGTAAGAGTACCTTTCTTCCGGAGCCCCGGAGGCGCGAGTTTCGCTATAGACG
Organism: Glandirana rugosa; assembly: GCA_018402905.1. Taxonomy (NCBI): domain Eukaryota; kingdom Metazoa; phylum Chordata; class Amphibia; order Anura; family Ranidae; genus Glandirana; species Glandirana rugosa. The sequence goes on from BLSH010064465.1 coordinate 27,295, forward strand.
CTGACCTCTGGTCAGAAGAGTTTTTTTCGCGCCCCGAGTGCATCAGGTAAGGGGACCCATCCCGGTAAGGTCGCTGCAGGGTCCGGTAAGTGGCAGTGGCAGCGCAAAACCAAAAAGGCGGAAGACAAATCCTTCTCAGCCTGATGGGTTGCCCCCACCCGGGTTTCGGGTGGGAGGACGTCTTCTGGGGTTCGCAGACCGATGGCTGGCTCACATTCCCGATCGTTTGGTCCGGGAAGTGGTGTCCGCCGGGTACAGGATAGAGTTCAACACTCTACCCCCAGACAGGTTCTTCCCATCAAACTTAGGGCTCCCGCAGGATCGCCGGGAGGCCCTTTTCGGGGCTGTTCAAGCACTTTCAGACCAGGGAGTGATTGTGCCAGTGCCTCCAGAAGAGAGGTTTCAAGGTTTCTACTCGAATCTGTTCGTGGTCCCCAAAAAAGGGGGGGGGGGGTTTGGCCAGTACTGGAGCTAAAGGCCCTTAACCGGTATGTCAGGGCGCTGAAGTTCAGGGTGGAATCTATCCGCTCGATTGTGGCCGCCCTCCATCAGGGGGAGTTTCTGGCGCCCCTGGACATCAGGGATGCGTACCTCCATGTACCCATTTGTCCGGGGCATCAGTGCTTCCTGTGCTTTGCAGTGGGAGACCTCCATTTTCAATTCGTGGCACTCCCCTTCGGTCTGGCCTCAGCACCCCGAGTTTTCACAAAACTGCTAGCCCCGTTGTTGGCGTTGCTGCGACAGAGAGGCATTGCGGTGGTAGCCCACCTAGACGACCTGCTTCTGTGAGCGGAGTCCTTCTCGGCTATGGAGGAAAATGTGAGGATCACAATGACCTCTCTGCAGGATTTCGGCTGGTTACTCAACCTGCAGAAGTCGTCGGTGTCACCAACCAGTCGCCTGGAGTACCAGGGTCTGATATTGGACACAGTGCAGGCGAAGGTGTTCCTCCCTCCGGCTAAGTTGCTGTCTCTGCAGTCGGCAGTGCGAACCCTTCAGTCGCACCGTTGGTCTTCATTACGATTCTGTATGCGGGTGCTGGGGCTCATAGTCTCGTCTTTCCAGGTGATACCATTTTCCCAGAGTCACACTCGTCTCCTTCAGCGAGCAATTCTGGCTCGGTGGGACAGGTCACCTCGGTCCTTAGACCTTCTGATTCGTCTGAGCTCAAAGACCAGGGCGTCTCTGATCTGGTGGCTTTGGGACTCTGCCCTGACTCAAGGGAAGTCGTTCCTGCCCCTCCAGTGGGTGATCATCACCACGGATGCCAGTCTTTCAGGCTGGGGAGGGATCCTGGGACAGCTGTCTGCCCTGGGCCATTGGTCGGCACAGGAGGCTCGCCTACCCATCGTACTGGAACTAAGAGCAATCAGATTGTGCCTATCTCACTGGACAGTGAGATTGCAGGACCGTCAGGTCCGAATTCAGTCGGACAATGTCACAGCAGTGGCGTATGTGAACCTTTAGGGCAGCACAAGAAGTCCAGCAGCTGCGGTGGAGGCAGCTCTGTTACTGCGTTGGGTGGAACGTCACATTCCGGCAATCTCCTCCGTTTACTTTCCAGGTGTGGAGAACTGGCAGGCTGATTTTCTCAGTCGCCAGATGCTGGACCAGGGAGAGTGGTCCCTCCACCCGGAGGTGTTCAACCAGATTTGCCGCAGATTGGGGACGCCGGACGTGGATCTCATGGCGTCTCGGTTCAATCACAAGGTGGAGACCTTTGTGTCCAGAACAAAGGATCTGTTGGCAGTGGCCACGGACGCTCTGGTGGCCCCCTGGGGCCGTTACCGACTTCTGTATGCCTTCCCTCTGATAAACCTGTTACCGCGATTGATCCGCAGGATAGTGGCGGAGGGAATACCAATAATCCTGGTGGCTCCGTATTGGCCTCGGCGCACTTGGTACGCTGATGTGGTGCAAATGGTGGCAGACGCCCGCTGAGAGACGATCTTCTGTCTCAGGGGCCCATCTTACACCCTGCTTTACCCTCGCTGGCTTTGACGGCTTGGCTATTGAGTCCCAGGTGCTAAGAGACAGGGGAGTCGCTGACTCGGTGATTCCTACATTGTTGAAGGCTCACAAGTGTACTTCTTGCAAGATTTACCACCGCATCTGGAAGGCTTATATAGCTTGGTGTGAGGCGGAGGGTCATAACCCTCGCTCTTATGTGGTATCCAGGGTCCTAACTTTTTTGCAGCAGGGCCTGAAAAAAAACTGGCTTTGAGCACACTCAAGGGACAGATATCGGCTCTGGCAGTTCTTTTCCAGAGACCTTTGGCTTCGCACTCGTTGATTCGTACCTTTGTTCAATGTGTACGACATGTGGCGCCTCGGGTGAAGGTTCCGTTGGCTCCGTGGGATCTGAATTTGGTGCTTTCTGTACTTCAGAAACCGCCTTATGAGAAAATCAGGGAGATTTCCTTACAACTGCTCTTGCAGAAGGTGGCTTTCCTAGTAGCCATCACCTCCGCCAGATGGGTGTCTGAATTAGCAGCACTCTCGTGCAAGTCTCTCTACTTAGTCCTGCATAAAGATAAGGCGGTCTTGCGACCCTCTCCTTCCTTTCTTCCGAAAGTGGTTTCTTCCTTTCACATTAAAGTGGTAGTAAACCCTCCTATCATTTTCAGCCAAGGAAGCTGCCATCTTGGCCTCTGTTTAATCTACAACTGTCATGATGCTGCACATGTGATCAGCTATGACACCAGCCATTGGATGGTTTGACAGTTTGGTTTAGAGCACAACCAATGGGAGAGTTATGTTTCCGGCACATGCCGGAAATGTGACTGGTTTTTAACCTGTTAAATGCATGAGTTTACTACCGCTTTAATGAAGATATTGTCCTTCCTTCATTGTGCCGTCATCCATCACACCCAAAAGAAATTGAATTGCATGCTTTGGACGTAGTGAGGGCCTTAAGAGTGTATTTGTCTGCTACAATTTCTTTTCGAAAAGCTGATGCTCTGTTTGTGCTGCCTGAGGGTCCACGCAAAGGTTTGGCGGCCTCGTCGGCTACGATCTCTCGTTGGATCAGACAGACTGTGACCCATGCGTATTCTGTTCGGGGCAAGGTTCCTCCTCTTCCGGTCACGGCTCATTCTACCCGGGCTGTTAGCACTTGGGTTTTTAGACACCAGGCCTCGGTGTCACAGGTGTGCAAGGCGACCACTTGGGCCTCGGTTCACACTTTCACTAAGTTTTATAAAGTTGATGTGTTTGCATCTTCAGATGCTGCTTTTGTCCGCAAAGTTTTGCAGGCGGCAGTGTAGGCATGTCTGGCGCCTCCTTAGAGGTTCTGTTGGGTACTGTTGTTAGTGTTTACCCACCCCTCTTTTTGACACAGCTTGGGGACATCCCCACACGTAATGGAGAGCTGCGTCTGTCAGTGAACGATAGGAGAAAAAGGGATTTTATAAAAACTTACCATAAAATCCTTTTCTCCGAGTTCACTGACAGACGCGGCACCCACCTCTCTGTGCTCTGTTCTTGTACGGCTTGTGTACGAACTAATGAGCTATGCTATGGAGGGGGTTTATGTGGGAAGAGAGGACGGCCCCATGGGAGGGGCCAGCTGTTTCATTTTCCTGCCTAGTTAACTCCTAGTGAGACCAGCATAAACCCCACACGTAATGGAGAGCTGCGTCTGTCAGTGAAGTCGGAGAAAAGGATTTTACGGTAAGTTTTAATAAAATCCCTTTTTTTCTGCAGGTGGGCAAATGAAACTTCCTGCACAATAAGGATGGGCTCTGTCGTGTTCAACATTTCCCGATCGGCGGCTGCACAGGTCAGGAAATGTCTCACTGCCTGTGTTCAGCGCAATGCAAACTTCCTGGTGGGATCGGGCACGAGGAGTTGCCAACATTCCCATCCTTACTGCACAGGAGAATTGGCAGCAGCTATTGTACTGCTCCCAATGAGTTGCAAAATAAAGAACTGGCAGGAGCCAGGCAAGATGAGTATAAGGCTTTGGGAGAGGGTAGGGGGATGGGGTCAGCTAAAGCATATTTGCAATGCAGTAATATCTTGGATTACGAGCATAATTCGTTCCAGAAGCATGCTTGTGATCCAAAGCACTCACATATCAAAGCGAGTTTCCCCATAAACGATGGAAACGCAGAGGTGCGGGGGCGCTGGTATATGCAGTACTGTATATGGCCAGAGGTGTGGGGGCGCTGGTGTATGCAGTACTGTATGTGGCCAGAGGTGCGGTAGTGCTGGTGACGCTCAGACACTTGGGAACTATTGACACTTTCGGGTGCTCCGACGCACGTTGCACCTGCCCCACCCAGGTGGGAGTGTGTCAGAGTTCTCCACGAACTGCTGGGAGCCACCATTGCCCCCAGACCCCTGGCCACATATGGTAATATACACCAGAGGCTTGAATCCTGATCGTCTTGCGAGCCAGCACTCGCAAATCTAAAAAAATAAAATAGAAAAAAAAGCTTGTATTGCGAAACGCTTGTATACCGTGTTACTTGCAATCCGAGGTATTACTGTACTGTGGAAATATTTATAGCAGAAGTGAGATACTACTCTCTGCTGGGCTCTACATTGCTGCCTGCATTTCTTAAACCACTGTGTGGACCCTCTGGTGTTCCCACTGTTTAACCACTTCCGCCCCGGAGGATTTACTCCCCCCTCCTGACCAGGGCTATTTTTGCGATTCAGCATTGCGTCCCTTTAACTGACAATTGCGCAGTTGTGCGAAGTTGTGCCCAAACAAAATTGACATCCCTTTTTCCCAAAAATAGCTTTTTTTTTTAAACAGAAATGTTTTTATTAACCACTTCAGCCCCGGAAGGATTTCACACTTTAGGACCAGAGCCTTTTTGCGATTCAGCACTGTGTCGCTTTAACTGACAATTGCGCGGTCGTGCGGCGTTGTACCCAAACGAAATTTGCGTCCTTTTTCTCCCACAAACAGAGCTTTCTTTTGGTGGTATTTGATCATCGCTGTGTCATTTCTGATCGCCGCTATAAATAAATGAAGAGCGACAATTTTGCAAAAAAGAACCAAATTTCTTACAAATCCAAAAAAAAAAAACATATAAAAAAAACATTTTTTTCACCGTTTTTGGCCGATTTATATTCTTCATATTTGCGATAAAAATCGCAATCAGCGTTTATTGATTGGTTTGGGCAAAAGTGGCCGCGTTTACGGACAATGAGAATTCATTTTTGGGGTTTTTATTTTTTTTTTTATTAGTAATGGCGGCGATCTGCGATTTTTAGCGGTACTGCGAAATTGGGGCGGACATTTCGGACCATTTTGACACTTTTTTGGGACCATTGGCATTTATACAGCGATCAGTGCTATAAAAATGCACTGATTACTGTGTAAATGCCATTGGCAGTGAAGGTGTTAACCTGCAGGGGGAGCTCTAAGGGTTAACTGTGTTCCCTGGGCGTATTCTAACTGTGGGGGGACTGCCCTAGCAGGGGAAGGGAAGTGATCACCGCTTCCGTGTAGAGGAAGGCTGTGATCACAGCCCTTCACAGAACGGAGGTCCGTGTTTACTTACACGGACCTATCGTTCTTTCACTCCGGGGGGGGTATCGCGGGTAGCCGGCGGCGATTGAGGCCGCCGCATCCGCTCCCTGGCCCTCCCCGAACACAGTGAGCGCGCGGGCGTGCCTCCGGTGGCGCGCGCACGCTCACAGTGCGCGATCTCGCAGATGACGGCGATTTGCGATATTGCACCACTTTGTCGCCGTCAACCTGCGGTTGGCGGTCGGCAAGTGGTTAAATACATTTGATTCAGGTAGCATTTAACAGCGTTGTTACATTATTTCAATAGGGTACAGTAATCATTAGGAGGAGTATAAGGCCTCATACACGCGGACGTTTTTTGACGCCTGTGTTTTATGGCGTTTTTTGCAGCTCTCCATGTTAGTCAATGGCCCCATAAAAACGCAGACGTTTTTGAGCTGTAGATGGTGTTGGTGAGCTGAAACTAGAACCCACGGCCAGCGCGTTCTGAGGCTGTAACGTTTTGGTGTTTTTTGGCGCCGACGCCGCAAAACGCCAACTAACTCCAACTAATACTGTACCGGCTTTAACCGGCGTTTTTAGGTTGAAAAATAGCAGAGGGATGATTTTTTTTTTAAAAAATCGCCTATTGACGCCGACGCTCACTAACGCCGATGCATAACGCTGAAAAACGCAGCTTTTTTTTTTTCCTTGACTTTGTACGATCACTGCAAATTGTAGAGCATTGATGTATAGGCAAGGTCAATCCTGGACAAAGTCTTAAATGTAGCAGAGTGACAGGTGTACTCCTGGCTGGTGGGGGTGGAGGTGTCTCCGGACATCCGTCAGGGCAAATGTATCAGCCCAATGCTGGAGGTCAGGAGAGTCTCGGGTGGTGGGGCTCAGCCTATCCATAGCCAAGCTCTGGACCATATTAAAGTACCCTAGCAGGAAAACCAGATTGGTTTTGTATTGTATAACCTGGCGCATAATGGTATGCGGAAGTTGGACTGAAGCCGGGGGAGGGAGATATATCCCCACCAGCACCATATTTTTTATCATTTATACGAACATGCAATATATCTACCCTCCGAGTCCGTATTAACATCTACTATCTGGAGAGGCAACATTTTCCTAACAAGGAT
>BLSH010064465.1:33916-50457 GCA_018402905.1 Glandirana rugosa
TTTCAGTTCCTTTTTTTTTTTCGACGCAAAAAGTCGCAATACGTAGCCGCAATCACTCGCAGCCGCAGTTATCCGCTAAAAAATTTTTTTTTTAGTAGGGAGACGATAAAAAGTTGGATTTTTGCGGCCAATTTCGGCCATGTCATAATCAACCTCAATCAACCGCAAAACGCCGCAGCCGCGGTTTTTTGTGGTTTTGCAATGTCGGAGTCTTGCGCGACCGGCACCCAAGATCAAAGTCGAGTGGTTGTGGTAGATGTCGAGTTTTTGCAGACGCAAAAATACCCCGGTAACTGATTGTACCTCTCGACGTTTTTTGCGGTATTTTGAAATAGCAGAGGGATGATTTTTTTTTTAAAAAATCGCCTATTGACGCCGACGCTCACTAACGCCGATGCATAACGCTGAAAAACGCAGCTTTTTTTTTTTCCTTGACTTTGGGCCCGACGTTTTGTTTATTTTTTTAGAAACGTCCGTGTGTATGAGGCCTAAGAGTTAACACCCAATTAACAGTTTACATTGCATCATTAACTTGTATGACAATGCTTTCTTGAGTGAACCATTTCGACACAGTATATAGTCACTAAAACCCTGTGTCTCCTGTGTATTTGTTTTAAATGTTGTTTGGAAAGATATCTGTTTGTGCACAGGAGCCATGGCAATCTCTATATTCTTCTTTTTAGCCCAATTCCGCCATATTTTTTTCGAATTGTGTGTTTAGTGAGTTTATAGAGGGGAAGGATAGAGTCCACTAGAGCCCTCCAATGTGCTAGATAGGGGGGGTCTGAATCTTTCCATTTAAGTAAAATTGATTTCCTGGCATTAAAAAGTTGTGTAAAATAAAAACAGTTTTCTATGAGTATTGTTGTGACTTTTATCACTAATCGCTAGAAGAAGAATCGCTGGATCCATATCCAATTGCAGCTCACCCACTGAACTAACCACGTCAATCACCTCTCTCCAGAACTGTTGGGTTGCTGGGCAGGACCACACCACATGGAAAAACGTACCCAGCTCATGTTTGCATTTGGGGCATCTGTCCGATTGAGACCGGTATATCCTTGCAAGCCTCTGAGGGGTATAGTAAGCCCTGTGTAGGAATTTTAACTGAATAGATCTGTCTCTAGCAGAGATCATTAGGGCTATATATTACTGTATTCCTTCCTCCCAGTTATCAGTAAGGACCGGAATGTCAGTCTGCCATTTTTCAAAAAGTTTTTTCCCCCTTCCCTCGTCTTCAGCGGTTATTCTAAGTTACAGTGAGGACAGAATCCTGTCTATGTTGCTGGAAATAAGGAAGCATTCCACCACATGAGATTGTAGATTAATTCTACCTGGAATTTGTCATTGCGCCACATGTCATAATTGTAGCTATCTAAAAAACATTGTGGTCAGGAGTTGGAAATTCTGTGTCAGTTGGTCATATGTCTGCAGGGAGCCTTCTGGCATAATATGTTCCAGGATCTTAATCCCATATCACGCCCACAGGACAGGATCAGGGATAGATTGGAAGTGACTAAGCCTTGGATTGCCCCATAGTGGGGTATAAGGTGACATTGTATCAGGTGGTTTTATCTCCTTGGACATTTGTTCCCAGACCCTCTGGCCGAGATAGACAACCGCCTAAACACCACTTTATCTAGAAAGCTTGCAATTGCTCTGGTGAGAAGTCTACTCTGGAGGTATATAATGCCTTGTAAAATTCGCCAAATTGCCTGTTTATCGAAAGGGGGTCAGAGTGCAATACACCGTTGTTGTCTAATATATTAGGGATGTGTGATGTGGCAGAGCACTCCCTAGCCAGCCAAGCCAGCAATTTCCCTGTCTTTTCCCCCGTTCAAATATTCTCTGGGATTGGGCAATCCTATTATGACGTGTCTTTAGTAACTATACAAGTCGATTCTAGGTCTTCTGCCCTGCGCTCCGCCTCTGCCAAAGCTAGAGCATTTTCCCTATGAGCTTTACCTATTGCCATTTGGTATTGCCCTCTGGAGTATGCCTTGAAGGCATCCCATCTAGATTGCGGGGAGGCCGTTCCAGCATTGGTTGTCCAGTAAATTGCAAACTCCCCTTTCACCACAGGGGCAACTCTCTCATCAGACAGCCAGAACCCGGACAGTCTCCATATTCCCTTACTAGCCGGGGAGTCTGAGTTAAGCTTCATCAGGATTGGGGAATGATCAGAGATTCCCTGAGGGAGTATCTGGACCTCCTGTAATCTGGAAAGTAGTGAGTCGCTAGTGTAAATTAGGTCTGCTCTTGAGAAAGAGGCATATGTAGTCGAGTCGCAGGTATACTGTGTTTTTTTTTTTTTTTTTTGTATATCTCCATCTCCACACATCAGTCAGAACATACACCTCCATCCAATGTGAGAGAGGGGAAGCCGTAGGAGAGTCTATAGGAGAATCAAACTTTTCCAGGGAAGGGTTGGGCATCACGTTAAAGTCCCCTGATAAGATCACCCCCACTGCAGGGGAACGAGCCATTATGGTTACAAGTTTATCCAACAGGAGGGTTGCAGGAGGGGGATGTAAATGGCCACAATAAGCAGCTCCATTCTATCACACATAGCATGAAGAGCCACGTATTGTCCCTCTGGATCTAGGTGTAGGTCCAGGAGGGTAAATTGCAATGATCTGTGGACCAGTATGCTCACCCCTGTCAAATATGTTGAGAAGGTGGAGTGATAGTAGGATTTAACCCATGGTTTCTTTAGTGCCATAATTCTACTACCCAGTAAGTGGGTCTCCTGTAGTATCCAGATATGGGAAGCATACCTTTTCATGCAATTAAAAACCAGCAAGCATTTAATTCTAGAGTTCAGTCCCCTCGCATTCCAAGATAGGGTTGTAATATGAGCCATCATTGGAAAGTCAGGGAAAAATGTGAGAGCCATCGTTTAACCCATATACTTTCAAAGTAGTAGAAGAGGAATTCCTCTGTTGAGTAGGGATCAAGAACCCTAGTGCAATTCCTCACTACCCCCATCCCGTACCACCCCCCAAACTTTGGTGTGCTTCTTCCCCCAAACAAGTAATGGCAAGTGCCATAGAGGGTTGTGTGCAGTGGCTCACCTGAGCATACAGTGCACTGCCTATAGTGACGACTCCTGCAACAAAAGGATTAACGATCCCTGCAGTTATATGATTAACCTGGGTAACTACACCGGGGTCACATGACTTGAACCTGTTTCAAACCAATTCAACCTGAGCTGAAGAAGCGTCTGTCTGCGACTTTTAGGATGTATAATGCTTGGTGAGGGTGTGGATCATTCCATTGTGACTCAGTTCCAGGCAGGTGTATCACACTATGTTAGCAGCAAAAGGGAGCCATGAGTAGTAGAAGTCTGCTAAGAGGTGACACATGGGTATAAGGGCCATAAATCTCCCCTCGCCAGCCCCAATAGGAAGAAAAGTCTGAGGAAGCTGTAATTTGTTAAGGACATCAGTTCCTGGCTGTAAGTCTGCGTTTTGATATGTGTATATGAGCATATGAGCATTTCAGGTGTCCTCAACAATAGGAAGCATAGAAATCCGTTCTTTGGCCCAGATAGAGATAGTCAATGTGGAATCCCAATCATGGTGTAGGCCTATACAATTTAAGTGATTGTAAAAGGAGGAGTATATAGTTTGCTCACCTTATAACGGTCAAGTAAACAGAAGGTAATGCCAGCCTATGGATTACAACAAAGCTTCTTTTTCAGCCTCTTGGACAGGTCTCCAACCATTTTGTTGCGTCTTCTGGGGAAGTAAAGAACTGGACCAAGTCTTCATCTTGCACTCTGAGCCTCGCTGGGAATAGCATTCTATATTTAATCTTCCTGTTGCAAAGGTTTAATTTGACATGGTAAAAGGATCTGCGGAGCTTCTGAGTTTCAACAGAGTAATCTGGGAAGATCATGAGCCTCGTCCCTTCATGGCGTAGCTCATCCATCTTTCTTGCTTTCCGGAGGATCAGGTCTCTGTCTCTGTAGTTTAGTAATTAAAATCTGAAGGTACGTGGAGAAGCTCCCACGGGTCCCTGTGTAGCAGGCATTCTATGTGTCCTCTCCACAACAAAGAAATCTGAAACCTGTGCTTGTGGTAGGAGGGTGCGTAGTAGTTCTGTATAGGCTGTGGTATCTGGGTCTTCCGGCCCCTCTGGAAGTCCCACGATCCAGAGGTTATTTCTCCTATTTTGGTTCTCTGCATCCTCCACATGGGCATCCATGGTTTTCATTTTAGTTTGCAGTTCCATCTGCATGGATTCTATTTTACCTGTTAGGGTGGTCTGGCAGATGGTGATCATCTGCATCAGTGCATTGAATCTGGTCTGTGCATCCAGCACTGGGTCCGCTTCCTCAGTCTGCAATGCCATATTGGCCTTTGGCAACTGGGGAGTTTTTGGCGCCGGCAGCTTTCTGAGACTTTTTTTGTGACTTACAGAAACCAGAGGGGCCCGATCCTTTTTTCATTCCCTTCCTTAGGGTGTCCTTAGCAGCGATATGTGGTTGCCAGCCGTCCCTCTGCAGGGATAAAGGTAAACAGCAGGTGGTGGGACCGGAGCTCACTGACTATGTGTCTGCTCCAGTGGCTATCTTGGACACGCCCCCCACAAATAGAGCTTTCTTTTGGTGGTATTTGATCACCTCTGCGGTTTTTATTTTTTTGCGCTATAAACAAAAAAAGAGTGACAATTTTGAAAAAAAAAAATATTTTTTACATTTGCTATAATATCCAAAAAAAATCTAAAAAAACGAATTTATTCATCAGTTTAGGTCAAAATGTATTCTTCATATTTTTGGTTAAAAAATAATCGCAATCGGCATATATTGATTGGTTTGCGCAAAAGTTGCAGCATTTACAAACTGAGAATTAATTTATGGCCTTCTCGCTATAATTTTTTTTTTTTTTTTACTAGTAATGGCCGCAATCTGCGATTTTTAGCATAGGAAATTGCGGCGGACAGATCAGACATCTTTTACACTTTTTTTGGGACCAGTGACGCTTCTACAGCGATCACAGCTAAAAAAAAAAACTGATTACTGTATAAATGTCATTGGCAGGGAAAGGGTTAACCTGCAGGGGGGGGGGCAAACAAGGGGTTAACTGTGTTCTAACTGTATGGGGGCTGGGCTAGCAGGGGCATGACAGATAGATATAACTGATTCCCATCTCAGGGATGGGTAGATCTGTCATGCCGCCTGTCAGAACGGGGAAACGCTGTGTTTACATTGGTTCTTCCTCACAGGCGATCGAGTTTGCCTGACCCGCGTGTACACTCACGGAGCGTGCAGCGGGCGCTGCCAGCGGTGTGCTTCTGACCGCAACTGTGCCTGCGCAAGCCGACGTATGGGTATGTTGATTTGCGCAGGAGAGCCAACCTGCCGCAGTATATCTGCGTGAGCAGGTCGGCAAGCGGTTAAAGCTGCAGAGTGAATTGCCTAACTGAGTGAGAGGTTGGTCACATGACTTTGACAGGTCACATAACCTGGCTCTCCTAATTTTTTTTTTTTTTTACATTTATTTGAATAGCCCTACACATTTTTAACCACTTACCAACCGGGCCACTTTTTTACATTTGGTGGTCACAAGCTAACATTTTTTTTGCTAGAAAATTACTTGGAACCCCCAAACATTATATATATATTTTTTTCCAAACATCCTAGAGAATAAAATGGCAATTGTTGCAATACTTTTTGTCACACGGTATTTGCGCAGCGGTCTTTCAAGCGCGATTTTTTTTTTGGAAAAATGTTACTTTTTTGAGTTAAATAAGACAAAGTTAGCCCAATTTTTTGTATATTGTTGAAAAGGATGTTACGCCGAGTAAATGGATACCATACATGACACGGTTGAAAATTGCGCACACTCGCGGAATGGCGACAAAGTCCGGTATTTAAAAAGTTCCATAGGCGACGCTTAAAAAAATTAACGGTTACCAGTTTAGAGGTGCAGAGGAGGTCTTTTACTAGAATTATTGCTCACACTCTGGCGATCACAGCGATACCTCACATGTGGTGTTTCAAAACTGTTTTCATATGTGGGCGCGACTTGCGTATGCGTTTTCTTTTCTGCGCGAGCTCACGGTGACGGTGGTGCTTTAAATGTATTTTTTTAAATTTTATTTATTTTTAGCACTGTTCCTTTAAAAAAAAAAAAAAATCTGATCACTTTTATTGCTATCACAAGGAATGTAAACATCCCTTGTGATAGTAATATATGGTGACAGGTACTCTTTTTGGAGGGCCGAGGAGTCTAAAAGACCCCCCCATCCCTCCTTTGCCCTTCACAGTATTCAGATCGCCAAAAACGGCGATTCTGAATACTGCCATTTTTTTTAAATTGGCGCCGTTAGCCGCCAAGAATTTGCCGAAGGAGACCCGATCGGAGCCGATTACAGCTTCTGTCAGGTCTCCTTCCAGCCGACGGACGCGCCGGATTGTAGATCTGGTCTCCCGGTGGTACGGGAGGCCGGAGAAGAGCGGCGGAAGGCGGCGGGAGGGGGGGGATGTCCCCTACCACCCCCCGGGGTAACGACCGAGCGGCTCCCGAGCCGGATCGGTCATTACCCCTGGATAGCCGACCGCCAGCTCTAAAAAATGATACCGGGATATAGCCTGCAGCTGCAGACTATGTCCCGGTAGAGCCGCTCAAACCCGACCGCCGCCTGTGCCTTTTTTAAATCTACAATGTTTTGTCTTTCTAAGCAGCAATAAGAACATCATTGCTTCTGACTGACCAAATTAACATTACCAACTTCTATCAACATCAGGAGAGTCTCCCTGGCGGTGTTCCCGAGTGTGGCTCGGGGTGGATTTTCAGTACCAAGAACGGTAACCCCGAGCCACACTCGGGATTGCATTGCTGGATCCAGGCAGCGCTACTTACCTTGTCCCCTGGATCCAGCGATGTCCCCCGCCGTGTCTGCGGGCTGTGTCCGCCGCCAGATGTCTCTGTGTGCCGGGCTCTGTTCCCTGCGAGCGTCGCGTCGCACGGGGACGGAGACCTGCGGGAAATTCAAAAAGTGAAACACACACAACACATACAGTACACTGTAATCTTATAGATTACATTACTGTATGAAAACATTTCACATCCCCTTTGTCCCTAGTGGTTTGCCCAGTGCCCTGCATGCACTTTTATATTATAAATGGCATTCTTTCTGCCTGGAAACATGAGAATATCCATAGCAACCAAAAAGTGTCCCTTTGCGTCAAAAGTGGTTTCTGGTCAGCTAAAAAACAGTGATAGTAAATAAGAATCATTTGCAGAATTGAGTGATACTGATTTTTGGGGAAATTCATCATCAGAAACTGAAAGTGACGACAGCGACAATTCTGCAAATGAGCAAATTTCAGTGTTTTTGGTTTGATTACATTATTGAATACATTTTATTACTATTACGTTATTATTTTTGATAATTATTTTTAGTTATTTATTATATTATAATAACAAACTTTTTCATACTCGGGATGTCTACTAGACTCTTGTTTGGACAGATTTAAGTGAGTTATTCCTAAGAATTACCGGCCTACAATATAAAACGCCAAATTTTCATGCAAAATAATCGTACCGCTTTCAGCACCAAAAATCTGAAATAATCATACCAGGGAGGTTAATATATGACAAAGAAGGAAAGTGCCTTGAAGTGTAGCAGCAAGGGGTTTATTATATGCAAAGCAAGATTAAGAACGCTCACAAAGGGTATATATGGAAAAGCTCATCAGTAGAATGAACCACTCAGTGTGCATCCTCAGTCTGCAGCAGCAGCAAAGGGTCCCTGATCTCTGATCTTCAGAGACGTCCAGCAGCATAGGAATCCAAAAGCCGGCAAAATGGCCACCTGACAGCTTTCAGGACCAGCATGGAACACAAGCAGGAAGTGATGTCACACAGGAAGGGGCAGTAACGCATTTCGGAGTATGTTCAGTCACCACTTTGTCAAGCCATGCCCCATAACACTAACTTTGATAAATAAAAATATTACATTTTAATACATATATCCACTTTATTAGAAGAAAAAAGTTTGGTGCTTAAAGTAAGACACCATTTGCCCTTTGGGATTGATACAGACACATCTGGTATTTTGAAAAAGATTAGCACTTTATTACAAAGCTAAAATGTTTACACCATATGAAAAAAGAAGGTGAGAACATACAATATTATATAGAAGAGACCACTAAGGTCCATTATACAAAGATGTATACCCAAAAGGCGCTTGAGCAGATGGACATGCTTTTCCCCAATCTGGTGATAGTGGGGCTGGTCCAAGACTGTGCCACGCGTGGAAACCTGACATGTTTCGGACTTCAATGAGTCTTTCTTCAGAGGTACGTATGCAATTAGTAGGGTACAATTTTCTACAAGGTAAAACCATGAAGATTACTTGCGGTCATAATACCTATTTTTTTCATATTTACAGTAATTGATTTCATGCTATGGGGCAGCATGCAGTATACTTACAAATCATTATAGATACATTGAGTTCTCACCAGAACTATTGCCATCCATGAACCTCTCCCAGCTCGAAGCGCCACCACAGGGTGGAGAAAATCCTCAGATCCCCAACCCAAATCCCATCAGGGATGGGTGGTTTAGATGTATCGGTGGCAGGAGAAAGAGAGGGGGGTAGAGGAGAAAGGCAGGGGCGACCAAGGGTTCCCACAAACAAGGATCCTTCAGCATAGGAGCCAGTTGCTCCTGCTGTGAAACCTCCAGCCACAGCGAAATAAGTATAGTAGTATAGGCTGTAGTGTCACTGTTCATAAATAGAAAATAAAGAAAAGGAAAATCAATCAAAAAAAGATTGATATGCAGGCAGGCAAAGAAATATATATATCTACTTATTTAGTATGATTATATGTATGTTTAAGGGAATGTACTTGTTTACAGAATTCAAAGGTCTCTGCTACTGGTGGGGATTGGATGATCATAAGAGGGAAAAAAGGGTTATGTGAGCGGGTACAGCTGTGTACTGAGAGGCTGCCCAATCAGCACGCCGTGTATACGGCTGCTTGACCGGACACAGATCTCTCAATGACGCATTGAGTGGCGCGGCCGTGCGTAGAGTTGTCCCCCCGCCATTCACCCTGGAGCGCAAACGAAGTGGGCAGCGAAGTGACTCGCAGCCCTTTGGACTCATGGAGGTGCCCAGCCGCAGCCCTGTCATGGGATGGGACACCATGCAGGGCCCACGTGTGCCGGGCTGTGGAATGGGGCCACCCCCCCATCAATTCACCAGCCCCCAATTCCACAATGGTCCCCGACACACCAAAAGGAGCTCTGGAGATGGAAAAAGCTCCGGAGGAGGATGGTAGAGGGACGCAGAAGGCAATAGCAACCGAGACCTCTAGTGGTGAAATTTGTAATTAACACAAAAAAAAAAATCAAGACAAAGACAGGAATAAGAACACTCATATGTAAACGATCAATTATACATTAAATATACAAGAAGGAAAAAATATACACATTGCAAAAAATAAGAGTTTTTTTATATAATGTTGTATTTATAGGTTTTTTTTCACAAACACCAGTTACAAAACCAGGTAAATATGGAACAAAATTAATTGTTTCATTAAGGCCTGGAAATTTAGTGGTCTGTAAGCGAAAGATCCACTTTAATTCATGTTGTAATAATACTTTATTATAGTCACCACCTCTGGGACTAGCTAATGGGTGCTCAAGGGCTAAAAACTTTACTTTGGGAGTACGTTCACCATGTACCAGGGAACTATGCCTTCCCAATGGGAGATCAGGGTCGTCCTTGATGATACTAGTAAGATGCTGTTATATGCGGCGCCAAAACTCCACCTTCATTTTGCCAACATAAAAAGAGCCGCATTCGCATGTCATAAGATAGATATATTTTTCTATAAGATATGACACCCTAGGTGCGGCAGTTGACAAATTGCTGTGTAACAAACTTTTCTCCATTAGGGAGAATAGTGTCCTTTCTTGTATCCATGAATTCACAATAACCACATTTGCCACAGGTAAATGTTCCTGTTGCTATTTAGGATTTTTTATCATCCTAAATTCACTTTGCACTAGTTTGTCACGCAAGGATGGAGCTTTTTTTGTAGGTGATCAATGGGTGGTCTGTCACAAAGGGGGCTAGCCAAGGGGCCATTGTCAAAAGATGCCAATATTTTTATATATATATATATATATATATATCTCTCAGACTTGTCTATGCTGTTTGAATTTGGTGACTATTCTGGTAGGGACATTATCTGACCTCACTCTTTGCGGAAATAGGAGCTCATTTTTTTATTTTGCTTTCGCTCTATTGTATGCTTTTCTGAGGCATGAATTTGAGTAGCCTCTTTCACGCAATATGGTTCTTAATACGGTTGCTTCCTTTTCAAAAGGGGACTTTTCAGGGATGTAGGGTGGAAGCTAGAGGCCTCCAAAATTGTATTTCCTCAAGTTGGCTTTCTAAAGATATCACTAGAGATTTGACCATTCGCTTGTTTGTGTATGGTCAGGTCTAAAAAGGTGATCTCCGTAGAATTTACGTTCATAGTGAATTTCATATTAAAGGAATTATGAGTGTTAATATAGGTTAAGAATTGACTTAACATAGTTGCTGGACCATCCCACAAAATGAGGATGTTGTCAATGTACCTACGCTACGGCATGGCGTGCGTACACCAACGCATCCTCACTTGAAAAAAATAAGTCTCTCCCACTCCCCCAGGTACAGGTGCCCATAGCAACACCCTGCACCTGGAGGTAGTGGGAGCCACAGAAACAGAAGTAGTTGTGTTTCAAAATGTAATTCTAAGGCCTCAACAATGAATACCTTAAGGTCCCTCTCCAGATGGCCCTTGCTTTGTAGGACATCCCTAATCACCTCTAATCCAAGGCCATGGGGTATAGAACTCTATAGGGCCTCCACGTCGATGGCCACCAATAAGGTGGACTCATTGACGCAGAGGCCCTCCATCGTCTGCAGGAGATGGATGGTATCCTTGGTGAAAGAGGGTAACTCCTCCACCAAGGGCTGGAGAAAACCATCCACAAACCTGCTGAGGTTTTCGGTGAGGCTACCATTTTCTGAGACGATGGGTCTACCAGGGTGATTTGTGGAGTTTTTGTGTACCTTTAGGAAGCGCATAGAATGTAGCCTCTCTAGGCTACATGGTTCTAATGCACTCCCAAGTTGTCCTTTTAATTATTTTAGTTTGGTAGGCCTTGTCAACCAGTGTGTAAAAAGCCTTTTCATATATTTCAATGGTGGATTTACAAATAGGGCGATACCATTCAGGATTTTCCAAGATGTCCTTACACATCTGGACGTGTACTGTTCATTGTCCTGTATGACTACATTTCCTCCCTTGTCTGAGGGTTTGATTATAATTTGATTATTTTCTCTAAGGGGACTTAAAAGGGCTCATAATTCTTTTTGGGATAGGTTCTTCTGAGATTTATCTTCCACTTTTAGTTCTTGGATCTCCTTAGACACTAATTTAAGAAAGGTAGCTGCATTTGGGTTTGAGCTGGGAGCTTGATATACAGTAGTGTAGATTTCTTTTAGAGGGAAGTATTGATGCCACGTTGTGACGTAGATGGGAGGGATAGGTCTTCCTTACCTGTGGATGTGGCACCGAGATTCACTGAATCAGTGTTTTCTAGGTGCTCACTCTCTGCCAGCAATTCAGTGAGGATTTTGATGGCTTCCAATTCCTGTGTTGTATACTCAGGACTGGTGCTATCATGTTTGGAAAAATGGCTTCTAACCAAGAGGGTGTGATTTTTGAGACTTTGGATTTTTTTGTACTGTTTTGTTTTAGTGCGTGTGCTCGCATCTGTTCTAAAAAAAAAAAAAAAAACCCTTGACACCTGATACTCGGGTGTGGCGTTGAGGACAAGGTTCCTTGATTATGATTACCGTATGTGGAAATGTTTGGATTCATTTCTTGTATTGTGTAGGATTGTCCATGTGTGAGTGAGGAAGATGATTTGTCTATATCTGATGGACCATCATTGGATGTATTGTTCCGTCGGGTATGTTTGACATCTCCTACCATTGAGACCCCTTCTAGATTGGACGGTGCCTCCATGTAATGGGTGACATCCCCTATCTATGTTTTGAAGCATCCTCCCATCTATATGCCCTATTTTCCTGGAACGCTTTTTTGACCCGCAATAAATTTTTGTCTTTTTTAATAAGGTTTCCTTATTGAATTTTTCAATATCAGTTTTGAGTTTAGTTTCAAGTGCCCCATATTCTTTGTGTGTTTTTTATTTCTCTAATTCCTGGTTAAGGTTTTCGATCTTTTTATCTAATTATTTTTTATGATATTGCTGTATAGGAAGGGACATGAGGTAATTCGAACATTGTTTTAGTACTTTTTCCCATTGGAGTTTGAACTCAGGTTCAATCCCCTCAAAAGAAGGGAACATTTGGACTCTTAAGCCCAAAGGGTTTATTGTAGCTTTTTTGTATTCTTCGAATGACTTAACCACTTCAGCCCCGGAAGAATTTCCCATGTTAGGACCAGAGCACATTTTGCGATTCGGCACTGTCGCTTTAAGTGACTATTGCGCGGTTGTGCGACGTTGTACCCAAACAAAATTTGCGTCCTTTTTTCCCCACAAATAGAGCTTTCTTTTGGTGGTATTTGATCACCGCTGCATCATTTCTGATCACCGCTATAAACAAAGAGCAACAAGTATGCAAAAAAAAAAAAAAAATTCATACTTTTTGCTAAAATTCTAATAAAAAAATTAATTTTTTTTTTCATCAGTTTTGGACGATTTATATTCTTCATATTTTTGGTAGAAAAAAATCATAATCAGCGTTTGATTGGTTTGCGTAAAAGTGGCCGTGTTTACGGATGATAAATTAATTTCTGGGGTTTTTATTTTTTTAAAATTCTTTTACTAGTAATGGCGGCGATCTGCGATTTTTAGCGGTACTGCGACATTGGGGCGGACATGTCGGACATTTTTGACACTTTTTTGGGACCAATGACATTTATACAGCGATCAGAAATGTAAATGTCCACTGATTACTGTATAAATGTCATTGGCAGTTAAGGGGTTAACCTGCAGGGGGAGATCTAGGGGTTAACTGTGTTCCCTGGGCGTGTTCTAACTGTGGGGGGGGGGGCTGGGCTAACATGGACATAGGAGATCTAACTGATCCCAGTGACAGGGATCAGTAGATCTCCTATGTCCCCATTGAAAGAGCCGGGAACAGCTGTGTTTACATCGGCGGTTCCCCGCTCTTTGGCTGTAGCAGCTCATCGCGGCTCGCCGGCGGACATCGGGTATGCCCAAGCCGCGGGCACACTCCTCCAGAGTGTGTGTCGGGCACGAGAGCGCACCGCTAGTGGCGCGCAATCACCCCCTAGCTGCGCCTGCGCAAATCGCCGCCTTTTTACAGCAATTCGCGCTCAGCATCCACACCGCCACCGTAAATATACAGCGCGCGGTGTGGAACCGGTTAATTTGCCAGTATAGTGAAGCCTTCTTTTCAACCAATCTTGTGAGCTTGGAGAAAAGAATGAAAATTTGTGATTAAATTGATTCATTGCTTTCAAATTCTTGTTGGGATTTGGCCATAAAGCTGTCCCAGTTATACCCCAGAAAGCCAGCCATCTTGCTGGCGTACAGATACCACAAAGTGCTAAGGGAGAAACAAAAAAAAAATAAATAAATAAATAATTCTTATATTTGATCTAAACAGACAAATATACCCTGACTGATTATAGTTGGAAGAGATCTGCCAATCTGGCTAAAAAGTACAACACAATTTTCCTAAACCATATAAGTCTCTGAGCATGAAAACCATACTGTTGCATTCAGCCTTCCTCATCTTGGTGGGGAAAAAAACAAGTAATGGGCGGTAAGCCCTGAAAAACTAGGAACAACTACAAAACATTTGGAGGAATGGGTGGATGTAAGGCCAGATGAGTCCAATCCATAAATTGCTAGAAGAAAAAAGTTTGGTGCTTAAAGTAAGACACCATTTGCCCCTTGGGATTGATACGGACACATCTGGTATTTTGAAAAAGATTAGTACTATATTACAAAGTTAAAATGTTTACACAATATGAGAAAGAGGGTGAGAACATACAATATTATATAGAAAAGACCACTAAGGTCCATTATACAAAGATGTATACCCAAAAAGCGCCTGAGCAGCTGGACGTGCTTGTCCCCAATCTGGTGATAGTGGGGCTGGTCCAAGACTGTGTTACGCGCGCGAACCTGACATGTTTCGGACTTCGGTCCAGCAACTATGTTAAGTCAATTCTTAACCTATATTAACACTCATAATTCCTTTAATATGAAATTTACTATGAAGGTAAATTTTACGGAGATCACCTTTTTAGACCTGACCATACGCAAACAAGCGAATGGTCAACTCTCTAGTGATCTCTTTAGAAAGCCAACTGCAGGAAATACAATTTTGGAGGCCTCTAGCTTCCACCCTACATCCCTGAAAATGTCAATTCCATATGGACAATATATCCGGGCCAAACAAAATTGCTCTGACGAGTCCTTTTTGAAAAGGAGGCAAAGATGTTAACCAGATTGTGTGAAAAGAGGCTACTCTAAATTCATGCCTCAGAGCCTAAAAGCATACAATAGAGCGAAAGCAAAATAAAAAAATGAGCTCCTAGTGCCGCAAAGAGTGAGGTCAGATAATATCCCTGCCAGAATAGTCGCCAAATTCAACCAACAGCATAGACAAGTCCGAGATATATATAAAAAATATTGGCATCTTTTGACAATGACCCTTTAGCTAGCCCCCTTTGTGACAGACCACTCATTAATCACCTACAAAAAAGCTCCATCCTTGCGTGACAAACTAGTGCAAAGTTAATTTAGGATTATAAAAAATCCCAAACCAATAGCAACAGGAACATTTACCTGTGGCAAATGTGGTTATTGTAAATTCATGGGTAAAGGAAAGGACATTATTCTCCCTAATGGAGAAAAGTTTGTTGCCAAGCAATTTGTCAACTGCCGCACTTCGGGTCATATATCTTATGACATGCGAATGCGGCTCTTTTTATGTTGGCAAAACTAAGGTGGAGTTTTGGCGCCGCATATACCAGCATTTTACTAATATCATCAAGAAGGACCCTGATCTCCCATAGGGAAGGCATAGTTCCCTGGTACGTGGTGAACGTACTCCCAAAGTAAAGTTTTTAGCCCTTGAGCACCCATTAGCTAGTCTCAGAGAAGGTGACTATAATAAAGTATTATTACAACATGAATTAAAGTGGACCTTTCGCTTACAGGCCACCAAATTTCCAGGCCTTAATGAAACAATTCATTTTGTTCCATATTTACCTGGTTTTGTAACTGGTGTTTGCAAAACAAACTATAAATACAACATTATATAAAAAACTCTCCCTTTTTTTTTTTTTTGCAATGTGTATATTTTTTCCTTTTGTATATTTAATGCATAATTGATCTTGTACATATGAGTCTTCTTATTCCTGTCTTTATCTTGATTTTTTTTTTTGTTAATTACAGATTTCACCACTAGAGGTCTCGGTTGCCATTGTCTTCTGCGTCCCTCTACCATCCTCCCCCGGAGCTTTTTCCATCTCCAGAGCTCCTTTTAGTGTGCCGGGGACCGTTGTGGGATTGGGGGCTGGGGTGATGGGGGGTGGCCTCATTCCACAACCCGGTGCGCGTGGGCCCTGCATGGTGTCCTGCCTCACGACAGGGGCCCCCCGCTGAGCACCTCCAAGAGTCCGAAGGGCGGCGAGTCACTTTGCGGCCCACTTCCTGTTTGCGCTCCAGGGTGAGGCGTGGGGGGGGGGGACGACTCTACACGCATCGGCCGTGTTGTGGGACGTGGCTCCGCCCCTCTGGGCGGGACCAAGCCACGCACCGCGTCATCGAGGGATCTCTGTGTCCAGTCAAGCGGCTGTATACACGGCATGCTGATTGGACATTCAGTACACAGCTGTACCCACTCACATACCCAGGTGGGTGGGTACTTAACCTACAGGTAAGATACAGACGCTGAATCTTCTTTTTGTGAGCATATCGTTCACACACAGACTGGCAGGCGTCTTTACTCCTATTTTCGGTCAAGGTATGTACTGAACTCTCAACACCTGGTGTTGCCATTATCACCACTTAGTGGTCTGATGCTGCATTATACTACTAGCACCACTGTGGGGTGGGGGAGGGGGGACTCGCCATAGGGACTCTCTAGGGGAGTTGGACTGGTGAGGTGTCTCCCCCCCCCCCCCCCCTTTTCCTCTTATGATCATCTCATCCCCACCAGTAGCAGAGACCTTTGAATTCTGTAAACAAATACATTCCCTTAAACATACATATAATCATACTAAATAAGTAGATATATATTTCTTTACCTGCCTGTATATCAATCTCTTTTTTTGATTGATTTTCCTTTTCTTTATTTTCTGTTTATGCACAGTGACACTACAGCCTATAGTACTATACTTATTCGCTGTGGCTGGAGGTTTCACAGCAGGAGCAACTGGCTCCTATGCTGAAGGATCCTTGTTTGTGGAAACCCTTGGTCTCCCCTGCCTTTCTCCTCTTGCCCCCCCCCCCCCC
>BLSH010064465.1:53080-71969 GCA_018402905.1 Glandirana rugosa
GACTAGACTCTCTCGGACGTGGCGGGACTCTTCCCGGACAAACGCGAGGTCGCCCTCAGAATTTAAACTACACTTCTTGGACAGACCCCCACCGATTGTCGGGTGGGGGGGGACGTCTTCGGGGGTTCGCAAACCGGTGGTTGGCTCGCAATTTCGACCACTGGGTCTGCGAGGTGGTGTCCACCGGGTACAGGATAGAGTTAATCTCTCTACCCCCAGACAGGTTCTTCACATCAAATTTAAGACTCCCGCTGGAGCGCAAACAGGCCCTTCTCAGGGCGGTGCAGGCTCTCTCAGATCAGGGAGTGATCGTACGGTCCCCCAAGGGGAGAGGTTTCAAGGTTTTTACTCGAATCTTTTTGTGGTGCCCAAAAAGGGGGACGGTTTTTCGGCCCATCCTGGATCTGAAGGCCCTAAACAAATTTGTCAGGGCACGGACAGTCCGGATGGAGTCCGTTCGGTCGGTTTTGGCCGTCCTGCACCAAGGGGAATTCCTGGCATCATCTGACATAAAGGATGCGTACCTTCATGTACCCATCCATCCGTGACCTCAGCGATTCCTGTGGTTCGCTGTTGGGGATCGCCATTTTTCATTTGTAGCTCTTCCCTTCGGTCTGATCTCCGCGCCCCGGGTGTTCACGAAGTTATTGGCCCGGTGTTGGCGTTGCTGCGGCAGAGGGGCATTGCCATAGTGGCTTACCTGGACGATCTGCTCCTGCGAGCGGACTGTCTCTGCCCTGGAGGAGAATGTGAACATCGCAATGGTCTCATTGCGGGACTTCGGATGGTTACTCAACCTGCAGAAGTCGTCAGTGTCTGCTTCCTGCCGTTCCGGAGTACTTGGGTCTCATTCTGGACACGAACCAAGCTTACAGTTGGCCGTGCGCACCCTACTATCACGCCGCCAGTCTTCTTTGCGGTTCTGTATGAGGGTACTGGGGCTCATGGTCTCGTCGTTCGAGGCGATACCTTTTGCCCAGAGTCACACTCGTTTGCTCCAACGAGCAATTCTGGCTCAATGGGACAAGTCCCACCGGTTCGTGGATCTTATGATCCGGCTGGGCCCTCAGACCAGGGCGTCCCTCACTTGGTGGTTGCGGGACTCGGCCCTCACTCGAGGGAAGTCGTTCCTTCCCATTCAATGGACGGTGATCACCACGGACGCCAGTCTGACGGGTTGGGGCGGAGTCCTGGAGCAGTTATCAGCTTAGGGTCGTTGGTCGGCCCAGGAGGCCTGTTTACCAATCAATGTGCTGGAGCTGAGAACGATCAGACTGTGTCTTTCTCATTGGACGAGGAGATTGCAAGGCCGACCGATTCGGATTCAGTCGGACAATGCCACGGCAGTGGCGTATGTGAGTCAGCTGCGGAGGCAGCCCTGATTCTGCATTGGACGGAACTCCATGTTCCGGCAATCTCTGCGGTTTACATCCCAGGCAAGTGGTTAAAGTAAACTTTTACCAGTATTGTGCATTATATTTAAAATGATCATACCCATGAAAAAAAAACAAGTCTCAGCTATTAGTACTACTTTAATATAAAATATTTATATCTCCCTTCCACCCTTCATATACAGTATCTCACAAAAGTGAGTACACCCCTCACATTTTTGTAAATATTTTATTATATCTTTTCATGTGACAACACTGAAGAAATGGCACTTTGCTACAATGTAAAGTAGTGTGTGTACAGCTTGTATAACAGTGTAAATTTGCTGTCCCCTCAAAATAACTAACACACAGCCATTAATGTCTAAACCGCTGGCAACAAAAGTGAGTACACCCCTAAGTGAAAATGTTCAAATAATGCCCAATTAGCCATTTTCCCTCCCCGGTTTCATGTGACTCGTTAGTGTCTCTTACGTTCACTGACAGACGCAGCCCTTCATTGACAAGTGGGGTTATATGCACATCCTACCAGGAGTTGACTAGGCAAATAGAAAGAAAGCAAGCTGGCCCCTCCCAGGGGGCCATTCTCTCTCTCCCATATAACCCCCCTGCTCTGCTTAGCATATCAGTTTTATTATGCCTAGTGCAAGGAGTTAGACCTGGCTCCCTTATTTTTTTCAAGCTATCTGATGAAGACTGCTATCAAGAAGCCGGCTGGGGCATAGAGGATAGCTAGAATCCTGCACTTTCCCCAGCGCGGCCGACCGATGCGAGCTAGCCCTAGCCTCGGCAGGGCCCGCCGAATCGTGCCCGTTCCGTGCGGGCGGCCAGTGGGTGACCCCCACTTGCGACCCGTGACCGGACCTGGTTCCTGTCCAGGGGCCCTCTGCCTGCAGCATCCCTCTCCGACATGGGAGGAAGGTTTGCAACCGGGTGGCTACCTGCTACGCCGTTCCGACTGGGAGGGGTGCGGAGGGGGGGGGCTGGGAGATTTTTAGCGATTTGGCCGGCCGGTGGAGGGTGTTCGCTGGGCTAGTGTCCCCCTGGGTGTTTTTTGCCCCCTCTCCTACACCCCCAACCCCCCCGCACCGCACCCCCACCGCACTGCACCCCGCACTTCCGCACCACCATTTTGCAGTAGCTGCGGCCATTTTCCTGAGGTTTTCCCTCTAGTGCTGAGCGGCGGCCATTTTGCCGTAGTCGCGACCTGTATACAGGCTTTGGCCTCTAGTGAACATTTGGCGACAATATTGGATGTCCCTGGAAAGAAAAACGTGCTGCTGCCGTTTTTGCTTTCCCTTTCACTTGGGACAGCGTGGATGAAAACTGGCGGCACAGGCTCTATGGCTGGCGGTCCCTAAGCACTCCTAGGACGCAGCACTTGTGAGGCACAAAACAGCAAGTATAGCTGGGCTCTCCCTGGGGTGCTGGTAGCGGTGGGTGCAGTCCTCCTGGGGCCTCCCTGGTTGATCTGTGGGGTGGCAGTGGGGCTGCATTGTGGGGTGTGTCGGGGCATTTTTCATTTGCCTGTCAGTTCCGGTGGTATGATTTCGGATGACCCTGCGGGTCCTTCTGAGGAGGAGTCAGCGGCAGCGCAACCTGCGCTGGGGACCCTGGTGTCCCTGGACCAGCTGAGAGCAGTATTTGGGGAGTTCCTTCCCCGGGTGGGGTCGAGCAGGGCTCTGGGGGCCCCTAAAAAGCGTCCACCTCCCCCTCTTTCCTCAGGGGAAGAGTCTGAACCGGAAGTGGCTTCGGGGGTCACGGGGACCCCCGTGGAACTCTGAGGGCGAGCTAGTTCCCTCGGACGGCGAAGAAGACCTGGGGGCTTTGGTTGCGCGCGGAAAGGGGGTGGTGGCCACACTGATTACTAATGTTCTTGCGACTGGACCAAGCAGGGGAGTCACAGGAGTCCGCATACGTTTGCGGGTCTGCTAGGCCACCCAGGTCCCCTAAGGCTTATCCTTATGATCAATTTTTTGACCACTTGGTTTATCAGGAATGGCAACGTCCGCAGAATTCCTTCGCCCTACCTAAACGCTTCGCTATTCGCTACCTTTTTGAGGATAGTTTTGTAAAAAAGTGGGCATCCCCCGCAGTGGACCCTCCGGTGGCTCGCCTGAACAAGGCAACGACCATTCCTTTGGAGGGGTCTCCCTCGTTTAAGGACCCAGCCGATAGGCGGACGGAGGCGGTGTCAAAAGCACTTTTCCTGCTGGCAGGGTCAGCGATGAGACCGGCCCTGGCGTCAGCCATTGCGGCGCAATCTCTGTCAGAGTGTACAACGGAGCTGCAGAATGATTTGGACTGTGGGAGGACGCTTGAGGCGTCGCAGAGGGCAGACCATTTATTTCAGGGTCTTCGGTACCTGTGTGACGCAGCTCTGCACCTGCTCCCCATGTTGTCTAAAATGTCTGATTTTGCAGTCATTATCAGGCGGGTACTCTGGTTGCGCTCGTGGTCGGGTGACCATGCATCTAAGAAGGGTCTTGCGGATCTAACTTTTCAGGGTGGTGACTCTTTGGGGCGCAGTTGGATGAAATCAAGGATTTCACTGGAGGGAAGAGTACTTTTCTCCCTGAGCCCAGGCGGCAGGAGTTCCGCCGCAAGCAGGGTCCTTCTTCTTCGGGTCAGAAGAGGTTTTATCGTGCCCCTGGTGCAGCGGCCAAGGGGTCGAGGCCCGGCAAGCCTGCCGCAGGGGCCGGTAAACGCCCCTGGCTATGCAAGAGCAAAAAGACAGAAGTCCTCAGCATGATGGGTTGCCCCCACCTGATTCTCGGGTGGGGGGCCGACTTCTGGGGTTCACAGAAAGGTGGACTGCCCGCATTTCCGACCGGTGGGTGCAGGAAGTGGTGTCCTCTGGGTACAGGATAGAGTTCAGCACTCTACCCCCAGACAGGTTCTTCCCACCAAACTTGAGACTCCCTCAGGGGCGTCGGGAGGCCCTCCTAAGGGCTGTTCAGGCACTCTTGGATCGTGCCAGTCCCTCAGTTGGAGAGGTTTCACGGTTTCTACTCAAACCTATTCGTGGTCCCCAAAAAGGGGGGGGGTCAGGCCATTTCTGGACCTGAAGGCGCTAAACCACTTTGTGAAAGTGCGAAAATTCAGGATGGAATCTGTCCGGTCGTGGCCGCCCTGCACCAAGGGGATTTCATGGCGTCCCTGGATACTGATATGGATGCGTATCTCCACGTCCCCATCTGTCTCCGGCACCAGCGTTTTGTGCGCTTTGCGGTGGGAGATCGTCATTACCAATTCGTGGCACTGCCCTTCGGTCTGGCCTCGGCTCCTCTGGTGTCCACCAAGCTGGTGGCCCCAGTGCTGGCGCTGCTGAGGCAGGGAGGCATTGCGGTGGTAGCATACCTTGACGATCTGCTACTGAGAGCGGAGTCTGCTTCAGCTCTGGAGGAGAACATGGCTATCACCATGGCCTCATTGAAGGACTTTGGCTGGTTGATCAATCTGCAGAAGTCGACGGTGATGCTGTCCTGTCGCCTGGAATACCTGGGTCTGGTTCTGGACACGGAGCAGGCGAAGGTGTTCTTACTTCCGGCCAAGTTACTGACCCTGCAAGCAGCGGTGCGAACCCTGCTGTCACGCCGGTGGTGTTCCTTACGATTCTGTATGCGGGTGTTGGGGCTCATGGTTTCAGCCTTCGAGGTGGTACCTTACGCCCAGAGTCACACTTGGCTCCTTCAGCGAGCGATTCTGTCATGGTGGGACGAGTCTCCACTGTCCCTGGACCAGCTGATCAGACTGGATCCTCAGACCAGAGGATCGTTGACCTGGTGGCTTCGGGCCCCAGCTCTGACGTTGGGGGGGAAGTCGTTTCTTCCCCTGAATTGGTTGATAGTCATGATGGACGCCAGCCTCTCGGGCTGGGGGGGGGGGTCCTGGGGCAGCTGTCTGCTTAGGGCCGTTGGTCGGCGCAGGAATCTCGCCTTCTGATCAATGTGCTGGAGCTGAGGGCGATCAGGCTCTGCCTCTCCCACTGGACGGTAAGGTTGCGCAGCCTTCCGGTTCAGCTTGTCGGACAACGCCACGGCAGTGGTGTATGTGAACCATCAGGACGGAACGAGGAACTTGGCAGCGGCTGCGGAAGCGGCTCTCATTCTGCGATGGGCAGAACTTCACGTGCCGGCAATCTCCGCCATTTACATTCCGGGCGTAGAGAATTGGCAGGTGGATTTTCTCAGTCGCCAGACGCTGGATTAGGGGGAATGGTCCCTACATCCAGAAGTGTTCCGCCAGATTTGCCACAAGTGGGACACGCCAAATGTGGACCTCATGGCGTCTCTGTTCAATCACAAAGTGAAAACTTGTGTGCAAGACGAGAGACCCGCTGGCGGCCGCCACGGACGCACTGGTAGCGCCTCGGAGTCGGTTTCGGCTCCTGTAAGCTTTTCCTCCCATCAAGCTTCTACCGCGACTAGTGCACAGGGTGGAAGCGGAGGGGATTCCGACAATCCTGGTGGCTCCAGATTGGCCTCAGCGTCCTTGGTAAGCCAACGTGGTGCGAATGGTGGCAGATGTTCCCTGGCGTCTTCCACTGCGCGAAGACCTGTTGTATCAGGGGCCCATCTTGCACCCTGCTTTACCCTCGCTGGCTTTGACGGCTTGGCTATTGAGTCCCAGGTGTTGAGGGATAGGGGTGTCGCGGACTTCGTGATCCCTACCATGCTTAAAGCACACAAGTGTACTTCGCGCAAGATTTATCATTGCACCTGGAAGTCCTATATTGCCTGGTGTGAGGCAGTAGTTTTGAACCCTCGCTCTTACATTGTGTCCAGAGTCCTGGCTTTTTTGCAGCAGGGCCTGGATAAAAAATTGGCATTGAGTACTCTCAAGGGTCAGATTTCAGCTCTGGCGATTCTATTTCAACGACCTTTGGCATCACATTCGTTGATTCGTACATTTGTACAAGGTGTGCGCCATGTGGCTCCTCCAGGTATGGTCGCCTATGGCGCCGTGGGATTTGAATTTGGTGCTTTCTGTGCTGCAGAAACCGCCATATGAGAAGATCAGGGATATTCCCTTACAATTGCTGTCACAGAAAGTGGCCTTTTTGGTGGCCATCACATCCGCTAGGCGGGTGTCTGAGTTGGCAGCGTTGTCCTGCAAGTCTCCATACTTAGTCCTTCATAAGGACAAGGCGGGCTTGCGTCCTTCTCCTTCGTTTCTACCAAAGGTGGTCTCTTCTTTTCACATTAATGAAGATATTGTTCTTCCTTCATTATGATCGCATTTCAAGGAATTTGAGTTACATTCATTGGATATCGTGGGGGCTTTGCGGGTGTATTTGGCGGCTACAGCTTCCTTTCGGAAGTCTGATGCGTTGTTTGTACTGACGGATGGTCCGCGCTCGTCGGCTACTATTTCCCGTTGGATCAGACAGACCGTGACCCATGCTTATATTGTTCGGGGCAAGGTACCCCCTTTTCCAGTCATGGCTCATTCCACCAGGGTAGTTAGCACTTCCTGGGCTTTCAGACACCAGACTTCGGTGTCACAGGTGTGCAAGGCGGCCAATTTGGGCCTCGGTGCACACGTTTACTAAGTTTTATAAAGTTGATGTGTCAGCATCTTCGGATGCTGCTTTTGGCCGCAAAGTTTTACAGGCGGCGGTGTAGGCGCGGCTGGCGCCTCCTGAGAGGATTCTGTTGGGTACAGTTGTTGTCGTTTACCCACCCCTCTTGACTGACACAGCTTTGGGACATCCCCACTTGTCAATGAAGGGCTGCGTCTGTCAGTGAACGTAAGAGAAAAAGGGAATTTATTAAAATTTACCGTAAAATCCTTTTCTCTAAGTTCACTGACAGACGCAGCACCCACCGCTCTGTGTTGCGTTTGTGCGGCTTGTTATGAACTGATCTGCTAAGCAGAGCAAGGGGGTTATATGGGAGAGAGAGGACGGCCCCCTGGGAGGGGCCAGCTTTCTTTCTTTCTATTTGCCTAGTCAACTCCTGGTAGGATGTGCATTTAACCCCACTTGTCAATGAAGGGCTGCGTCTGTAAGTGAACTCAGATAAAAAGATTTTAATAAAATCCCTTTTTTACATGCGATCATAAACAATGAACTTTGTGTGGGTGTATGGGCCCAGAATGAAGCCCAACACACACACACACACACACACACACACACACACACACACACACACACACACACACACACACACACACGAGGATCAAGGTGGTATTTTGTGATACTGTGGAGTAGTAGCTCTCGAGTGTCTATAAAGGTAATGTATATACCGTAGTATAACGATAAAATATATAGTGCAAAGCATTTTACTGCCATATAGGTTGTGACAGTAGCCACCGTGGTGTTGGAAAAGAGGAAATATGTCAAACAAGTACCCCCAAAATATATGGGACTTTAAGGCAGACTGTCATGAATTTAATAAAGGACAAATTTTATTTATACATTAAAACAGTCATAGAAATGACTATAACACCCAAAGTGTACATACATTTTTTTTTTTACATGCGATCATAAACAATGAACTTCTCAAAGCCCGACGCGTTTCAGGATCTTGTCCTTTCTTCAGGGGCACAGATACAGAGAAGTATATTCTATAATGCAATACAAACAAATTAGTATTTGAAAGCACAATAACATGAAAAAACCAAGACATGTCAGAAAGGTACCTTAGAAAAAAAGATAAATGATTTGCATACATCAAAACCTCCTCATGCACCGAGTTTGAGTTGGAACAACTTGCAAGGCCGCGGTCTAAGAGGGGCCACCACAGCCGCCGTGCCTCACCAGTCACCACTGAACCTCCCAAATATTGGCCAAACCAAAATGCCAGCCTCCACTCCTGAATGAAGATGACCAAAGGGGATCGGTTAGCCCCAAAACCCCTGGTTGGATGTAGAAAAATTGGAGTATCTAAAAATCGAGGAGGACTAAAACAACCAAACATATCCAAAGCAATAGAGGTTATTATGCAAAAATATAAAAATATACATATGGAAATATGCACCTAGGACCTCCTTGTTAGCAGGGTAACATGGCACCAAGCTAATATTGTGCGCTAGTATAAAATAATGTATTGAATAATAAGGAAATAAGGCATAGTATTGCCCCATGGATAAACCATTCCGGCCTTACCCATCATAGAAGCATATAATGAGTTTAAAAATTTGAACAGCAGATTTCTATAGGCATCCAACAGCAGTAGGATCCCAGAGAAGGTGGCCAAACACCCCTAGACCAATTCTAGTAAAAGGCAGGACCCTGCCAATGTTTATTTAGGCCGGGCAAGTGCTATGGAGGGCACATATATGACCCAAAGAAAAATATAATAAAAAAATAATAAAGTGTTAGCTCAAAAAGAGTCTGTCAAGGTAACACTCTCTAGATATCACCGGTACCGTGCAATTTACATAAAGATGCCAGAACAATGGCGCATTGAAGAATATTATATACCAAAAAGGAAAAGCTAATGCATCAAAAATAAGACGTTATCGGTAAGCATTAAGTCTAAATCAGTAGCTGAAGGCCTATGAGCCAGAAAGTATTTACCTGTATATGGAAGGTACCGAGAACAGACGGTGGTGTGCATGGAGGGTGTGCACTGTCTGACCAGCAACGCCGACATTATAAATGACTCCGACGCATGCGCTGTGAACTTTCCGGCGTCATGAAGTCACTCTGCGCGTGCTGGGTCATAACGCACAGAGTGATCTGTACAAGGCATCAGGGGCGGAGCAGAATAATCCCATAGATTAGTTAGATTAGTTGACATACGAGACGGTCATGCACGCCCACTCCACCGACGCACAAAGCGGTATGCAGGCAGAGTGGGCAAGAAGAGGGCCACAATGGAACCCAAGCCCCTCCCCCAGTCCGCCCACCACTGTAAGGCCCCCTCTGGAATCCCGAAGGATCGGGGGGGGGGGCTTTGTGCATCGGGTGGGGGCTGGAGAGGCAACGCGGAGCAGCAGGAAGGACCATATCAACAAGTTATATATAGCAGAGGCCTCATTATTATTATTATTATTATTATACAGGATTTATATAGCGCCAACAATTTAAGCAGCGCTTTACAACTTGAGGGTAGACAGTACAAATACAATACACTTAAATACAGTAGGAATTAGAGGGCCCTGCTCGTTAGAGCTTACAATCTAAAAGGGAAGGTCAAGAGATACATGGAGAGGCCTCATGGAGATTTGAGGAGAGAACAACTGGCAACAGCATAGGAATTATCCAATACATAACATAGTGACAAATAACTGACCAAGCATGTACTTCATACAATTTCATATATCACAATACAGGCATGGTCCCTAATTAATCAACAGTAGTAATTCAAAAATCCCCAGAAGGGGGAAACCTAGCAGGGCCCCCAAATTGCAAAATAAGGTAGGTACCCAGCAGTTCCCATGGGTTGTCAAAGGGACATATATAAATGAATGCAGACAAAGAAAAAAGCTCAGTCCCATGCTAA
This sequence comes from Glandirana rugosa, assembly GCA_018402905.1. Classification (NCBI taxonomy): domain Eukaryota; kingdom Metazoa; phylum Chordata; class Amphibia; order Anura; family Ranidae; genus Glandirana; species Glandirana rugosa. Next base: position 62,922 of record BLSH010064465.1, read on the forward strand.
CTAATCTATGGGATTATTCTTTTTCACCCCCCCCCCCCCCAGAAGAAAACCCTTCCAAAAATGGACGAAAAGTCAGTTGGGTATTTAAACCTGGGGGCCTAGTGGCCCCCAATTTTTCGCTCCAACGGGTTTGTTTGTAAAAGTAGTTTGTTCCAATCTCCCCCTCTGGCACTGGGGTGAATAAGATCCAAAATAAGAAATTGTATGCCAGGGAACTGTCCAGCATGATGGTACCTAACATGTCTCCCAAGCAGGAGTTTTGGATTGGCCGACACCATACTTAAAAATGGCGATGGGCCCTTTTCCAGAGCTCCAGCTTGCTTTTGCCTACATAGAAGCTGCCACATTGACAAGTTAGCAGGTACCACCCCCACCGTCGTTCAATTGGCATAGTGTTTGGAGTTATATTTATGGCCATTAGGAAGATGTATGGTTTTCCGAGTGTCCATATATTGGCAATATGAATGTGCCATGGCGCATGCAAGGGTCTGTCCTAAAGGATCCTGCAAATTCGCTGGAGACTAATACATCTTTTTCAAGGATTTTGCTCTGCGGTAAGTTATGGCAGGAGTTTGTGAAATCCATAACTTTTAAAGAGGGGTCTAACAGTAAAAGATGCCAGTGTTTTTCTATGATCCGCCTAACTGATGATCATTGTAACTTTTAATTATACGGGTGATCTGTGGATTTTCTGTTTTTTTTATTCTTTGTAAAGAGCAGCGCCTCACTTTTTTTTATCCTTTTGCACGTTTAAAAGCCTGTTTCAGGCATTTGTGAGAGTAGCCTCGCCTCAGGAGTGTCTCCCTCAGAGACCACGTCTCTGCCAGGAAGGCCTGCTCATCGGAGCAGTTCCTCCTGAGGCAGAGATATTGACTGTAAGGAATTGATTGAATTAGAGGTGTAGGATGTGCACTAGTAGCATGCAAAATTGTGTTGCCTGCTGTAGCCTTCCTATATAGTGTTGTTGATAGGATGCCATCTGGGTCCTTATAAATTGTTAGGTCTAAAAATGTAATATGCGAATCACTAAAGGTCATGGTAAAAGATAGATTAAAGTAATTTTTGTTCATGGCAGATATCCAGGCTTGTAAAGTCTCCACATTACCCTCCCAAAAAATTAAAATTTCATCGATGTATGTAAACCATAACGTAATATGGCGCGTAAATGGTGTCATAGTCATCAGAGGAGGGTTCACTCCCATTCCCTCAGGTACAGGTTAGCATAGGAAGGCACACAACAAGTGCCCATCGCCACTCCCCCTGTACCTGGGGGAAATAGGAGCCATCGAATGAGAAGGAATTGTGTTGAAGCACAAATTCTAATGCACGTGTAATGAAATTGTGTAATTTTACATCATCCTTATGTGATTGTGAGAGGACATGTCTTATCGCCGCATTACCTAAGTGATGTGGGATTGAGCTATACAATGTCTCAACATCTATAGCTACCAATAAAGCCCGGGGGGAGAGCTGGACGCCTTCTATTTGTGGGAGTAGGTGAATAGTGTCTTTTGTGTACGATGGCAAACTTAAGACACGTGATCTCAGGTATGCATTGATGTATTTGCTAAGAATTTGTTATAGAGCCATTCCCCGAAATAATGGGTATCCCCGTGGGATCCTGCAGGTCTTTGTGTATCTTTGGCAAGCTATAGAAGGTGGAAATTTTAGGGTGTCTGATACGTAAGTAATTCTATGTGTCCCTGTCAATGATGTTCTGCGCATAAGCATCATCGACAAGGTGATAGAATTCATTGTAATGTTTCTCAATTAAATTTCACGAAATGAGTCTTCATTTTGTAAAATCTTTTTACACATAAGTTTGTATTGTTCATTGGACATTATTACCATGTTACCCCCTTGTCTGAGGGCTTGATTGTGATAGCATATTGGGCATGAAGAGAATTAAGGGCTGCGGCGTCTGTTTGTGAAAAGTGCTTGGCTTTGGAGTGTGTCTTAAATTTTTTGATTTCATTAGTGGTGGCCGAAACAAAGGCTGCTAAATTAATATTCGTCGATAGAGCTGGAAATTTATCAGATTTCTTTTTAAAGGAGGGTTTTTTGTAAGGTAGGTGTAGTATTTTTTCAGTGTACTGTTCCAACAAGGACTCTGTCTACTGTGTCTAAGAGGTCAGAAGGATCCTGTTCCTCCAGCAAGGTTAGGAGGTCATCAAGGGCCTGGTCCGATTGTGTATTCGTGGTTTCCTGTGTAGGGGTTTTCGCATGCAGGCTCTTAAGAGCCTCCTGACGAAAAGATGTAGATCTTTTTTTTTTTTTTTTTTTTTTTTTTTTTTTATTTTTTTTTCCTTTAGAAAAAGTTTTTATTGGAAGCAGAGTCAGTACAATATACTCAGCGAACGATGTAGATCTTTTATTTCAAATTTATTGAACCCTGCATTAGGGCAATAATTAAGATCCTCGAGTAGGAGTCCCAACTCTTCATTAGAGAGTTGGTAATTGGATAAATTAATAGTAAGGATATCCTGCTGACCTTCAGGGTCTGTGTAATTGACTAAAGTTGAGCATTCAGTGATATCTCTGGATTGGAAACTAAAAAAGTTTGATCCCCTGAGGAGACTGTGAGACCTATATTTGATACAGTGGAAGTGATAGGGGTAGTAGTCAAGGCACCAGTGTCAGTGCTACCACCAAAAGGACCCAATGTGGCCGTAGAAGAAACACCCTGTGAATTACCTTTACCAGAAGAGCGAAAAGATGAAAGAATAGATGGTTGTTGTGAAGGTGTGGATTCAGTCGTGCGTTTCTTGTTCGTAGAGGAATCTCCTCCTGAATGTGTCTGTTTAGTCTTTTTACCTTTACCATTGTATTTACGACCCTGTGAAAAGGAAACTGAGGAAAAAGAAGAGTTAAGTGAAGACATAGATCCATGATCAGAATATAATTGGCCAAGTTCACTCCCTTTGTGCGCTTGTGCCTTTGTGGTAGGCTTTATTTTCCTGGAAGACTCGCTTATCCCTCCAAAATTTGGACAAGGCTTCAGGGGCGGAGCGGAATAATCCCATAGATTAGTTGGCATAGGACTGAGCTTTTTTTCTTTGTCTGCATTCATTTATATATGTCCCTTTTGACAACCCATGGTAACTGCTGTGTACCTTATTTTGCTTTTTGGGGGCCCTGCTATGTTTCCCCCTTCTGGGGATTTTTGAATTTTTTCTTTGGTTCATATATCTTTATGCACTCCCCGTAACACTTGCCCGGCCTAAATAAACATTGACAGGGGCCTGCCTTTTACTAGAATTGGTCTAGGGGTGTTTGGCCACCTTCTCTGGGATCCTACCGCTGTTGGGTGCCTATAGATATCTGCTGTTCAATTTTTAAACTCATTATTCTATGCTTCTATGATAAGTAAGGCCGGAATAGTTTACCCATGGTGCAATACTATGCCTTATTTCCTTATTATTCAATACATTATACTAGCTCACTATCCGTATTAGCTTGGTGAATTGTTACCCTGCTAACAAGGAGGTCCTAGGTGCATATTTACATATGTATATTTTTATATTTTTGCATAATTCCCTCTATTGCTTTGGATATGTTTGGTTGTTTTTCTCCTCCACGATTTTTAGATACTACAGTTTATCTACATCCAACCAGGGGTTTTGGGGCTAACCGATCCCCTTTGGTCATCTTCATTCAGGCGTTGAGGCTGGCATTTTGGTTTGGCCAATATTTGGGAGGTTCAGTGGTGACTGGTGAGGCACGGCGGCTGCGGTTGCCCCTTTTGGACATTAAATTAAATCATGTTCTGGTCACCGCTACCCAGATGTTCTTTTGTAAGAATATTGGTAATGAGCGCTGCATGGTTTGAGATTACCAGCTCCAGCAAAGCATCATTCCTAGTTGGGGCCTCAAACTGGAGCATAAAATTGTCCTGTAATAGGTTTTTAAATTTTTGCCCTTTAAATGTCCCAGCAGTGCCATTACTCCAGTTTATTTCCGGGTAGTTAAAATCCCCCATAATTACCACTGTCCCAGCCTTTTGCAGCCTTTTCCATCTGTGCAAGGAGCGGAGTCCACACCTCTTTAACACTGGGAGGTCTATAACAAACTTCAATGAAAACATTTGTAGTCTGCACACCCAAATACAGATCTGCCCATAATGCTTCAGACTCATCACATTCTCCATCAACTAGGTCCTCTTTCACACTTGCCATTTTGATGGGCTGGTGATAGGTACTCGGGTACTCTGATGGTCTGGTGACAGGTACCCTGGTACTCAGATGGGCTTGTGACAGGTACTCTGGTCGGCTGGTGTCAGGTACTTTGATGGGCTGGTGACAGATGCTCGGCTAGTCTGATGGATTGTTGACCGGTACTCGGGTAGTCTGATGGGCTGGTGACAGGTACTCGGGTAGTCTGATGGGCTGGTGACAGGTACTCGGGTAGTCTGATGGGCTGGTGACAGGTACTCAGGTATTCTGATGGGCTGGTGACAGGTACTCGGGTATTCTGATGGGCTGGTGACAGGTACTCTGATGGGCTGCAGATAGGTACTCGGGTACTCTGATGGGCTGCAGATAGGTACTTGGATGGTCTCGTGACAGGTACTTGGTTACTCTGATGGTCTGGTGACAGGTACTTGGGTACTCAGATGGGCTGGTGTCAGGTACTTTGATGGGTTGGTGACAGGTGCTTGGGTACTCTGATGGGCTTGCGACAGGTGCTCAGGTACTCTGCTGGGCTGGGGTCAGGTGCTCTGGTACTCTGCTGGGCTGGTCACAGGTACTCGGCTACTCTGCTGGGCTGGTGACAGGTATGCAGCTACTCTGATGGGCTGGTGACAGGTACTCTGATGGGCTGGTGACAGGAACTTGGGTGCTCTGAAGGGGCTGGTGACAGGTACTCGCATACTCTGATGGGCTGGTGATAGGTACTTTAATGGGCTGGTGACAGGTACTCTTTATAACTGGGGGGGCAACCAGTGTGCTTGGTGTATAATCTAAGCGGTAACGAGCTGTTACCGCAATCTCCTCACACACAATTGGTGTGTGAGAAGGAAAACCCTGGTAACAACTCGTTACTGCTTTTTTTTTTTTTTTTTTAAACAATCAAAGGTGCTTTATTGGTAGTACATATGGTATTTACAGTATTCCACATATATCACAAAACAAGACAGAATATTTGAAGGAGGTACATCAACCAATTCATACCATCAGAGCAGATGTACTAACATATTCTGACACATTCGCTTGTTCCAGAATAATAAGACCTATTAGTGTAATATCAACTATCCAATGCAACAGTTTACAATATATATATTCTCCCCAGTTCTTCCCGAAGCAGTGATCGTTGCAACCCAAAAGTGGTTGGTAGCACCCTAGGAGGTATTCCAAGGGGCCCAAACTTTGTCATATTTCCAGGTGTAGCCTCTATTTATGTATGTTATTTTGTACATGGGTAGAGCTGCAGTTATCAGTGCTTCCCAGGAGGATAGGGCCGGGCAAAGGAGGAGGTCTTTCATAAGGATTTCTTTCTTGGCGTAACATAAGATATGAAATTAAAAGTTTGGAGTGGTGGGAACATTGGGCATCATCATGAATCCCTAACAGAGCAAGTTCTGGTTTCATCGGGAAGGATAGCTGAAGCCTCAGGTAAACTACCTCGAAATCCTCCTTCCAATATTGTCTGATAATCGGACAGTCCCATAGCATATGGAAGAAGGTGCCCACCTGCTTCCTACATTATGAGCAGTTAGGGTCCCTATCTGGAAAAATGCAGTGCATTTTTTAGAGGGTGTAGTATATCCTATGGATAATTTTAACTTGGATGTTTGTCGCCAGAGGAGATAACTAACTTAGGCTCTAAACAGTCCTCTTAGTCATCCCTGTCCAGTGATGGGATGTCCTCCTGACACATTTCCCACAGCTTGTTCAGCCTTGGGGAATCCTTACTCAAAGCGCAATAAAGTGTCGACAGTGGTTTACATAAATCATCCGGCGATAGTAACGCCTCAACTGGGTCTTCCTGGAGGGATGGCGCCCGAGGAAATTGAGCTCTAATGGCATGATGCAGCTGCAGATATCTGAACTGCATCCAGTGAGGCAACCTAAAGGTGTCAAAGTTCAGAGAAGGGGATCAAGGTACCCTGTGAAAACACATCTCCCAGGGTTGTAATGCCGTGTCATGCCCACACCTTCGGGTCCGGCACAGTCCTCAAGTGAGGCAAGTGTGGATTTCCCCACAGTGGCTGGGCCGCAGACCATTGATCACGATGCATGTAGCGTTTCCTTGCCACAACCCACACTCTCCACGTCGCCCACATGGGTCCGGGAGACCAGTACGTCCCCTGTAAGTAAATTTACGCAAATCAGCTAGGGAACCCAGGCAAGCTGCCTCCAGGCAGTTCTCTGTTTGTTCTAGACCCAGTATACCACCACTGGACCGTGACCAACATTGCCGACCAACAATAAACTTGGAATTAGGGAGAGCCAACCCGCCCAGGTGAGCTGGGAGCCATCCGGGGCAGCCCGCCATTCCAAATACAAGAGCTTATTTTATGGATCTCTTTGAAAAAGGAAATGGGGATCCATATTGGGCTATTCCTAAAAACATAATTAAACTTAGGGAGGATGATCATCTTGATGAGACTGATACGCCCAAAGAGATTCAGGGGGATTTTAGCCCAGGAGGAGCAGCGAAATTTAAGGTTTGTGAGCAAGGGGAAGAGATTTCTCTCCATATAGCCTGGGGTTCGTTTGCCTAGGTAGCAAAATTCCTCCACCCAACGTAGTGGTGAGGGAGTGGCTGTTGTTTTTGCCCTTCATCTATGGGTAACAGAACAGATTTGGACCAATTTATTTTGATACCAGAAAAGGCACCAAACATGTCAAAAATCCGTAAGGCAGCCTGGAGGGAGGGTCCAGCATCATTTAAGTATAACAGGGCATCATCTGCATAAAGCAAAAGCTTTTCTTCTAACCTCCGAGGTCTAAGGCCCATGACATCGCAGCAACTCTGGAGCACAATTTCCAGAGGCTCCAGCGCCAGGGCAAATAAGCAAGGGAGAAGGAGCATCACTGACGCATCCCACGCGACAAATTGAATGGGGGGGAAAGTTGATTGTGCGGACTCGCGCTCTGGGGGAACTGTATAACCGCTGAAGACCATGAAGAAACCGTGGACCGAACCCAAACCATCGGAGGACCTCCCACAGGTATTCCCATTCCACGGAGTCAAAAGCCTTCTCCATGTTGAGTGAGGCAATGACTCTGGACCCTAAGTTGTCATGGGGAATGGCTAGATTTAAGCGGAGACACCTCAATATCTACTAGGTCTTCAATAACATGTGAAAGACGGGTAGCCAGGACCTTGGCGAAGATCTCTGCGTCAACATTTATTAAGGATATAGGTCGATAGGATCCACACTCCTGTGGGTCCTTACCAGGCTTGGGAACCAACACAATAATCGCCGCCGCCATAGAATCGGGCAGGGTCTCCAATGTCCCAAATTTAGAGAGAAGAGAAGTCAGCTTAGGTGCAAGTACCTCTCCCTCTCCGTCAGTGTAGGGAACGGCATTGAATCAAGAAAAGACAGGTCAGAGTGCTGGAAGTGTCAGCCCTAGAGATGTATAGAGATTTAAAGAATTCAAAAAAACATTCATTAATATATCTGGGAGATGTCAATACCTGTCCCCTCCCTTCTTTAATGCAGCCAATAGGCGTAGCTGGAATATCCCCGCCTGGCCAACCAGGCCAGAAGCTTTCCATTCTTCCCCCCTCCCCCCATATGTTCAAACACCTTTTGAGCTGAAAAGAGTAGAACGTCATTAGTTTGCGTCACCCTATATGTGGCGAGGTCACGCAATGTCAGCTGCCATCTAGCATAATGGTCATTGTCGGGATTTGCAACATACTCCGCCTCCAATTTACCTGCCCGTTCTTCCAACTTCTGTAAGGATAGAGCTACCTCCCCCTGAATATGTGAGATCCTGGATATATATTTTCCCTGCGTCCATGCCTTAAATGAGTCCCAGCCTAAGTGTGGGGAGGTGGTATCCTTATTGTCTACCCAGCATTTTCCTATCGCGACTGCAATTGGTTCCTGTAACCTATCATCCAGCGCCCAAAACCTGGAAAGGTGCCACAGCCTGGATTCCAGAGGATCAGTCAAGCATAAGGTGAGACACAAGGGGGCATGATCTGATACACCCCTGGGAAGCTCTGAGATACCCTGGACAAATTGTAGAGCATTGATGTATAGGCAAGGTCAATCCTGGACAAAGTCTTAAATGTAGCAGAGTGACAGGTGTACTCCTGGCTGGTGGGGGTGGAGGTGTCTCCGGACATCCGTCAGGGCAAATGTATCAGCCCAATGCTGGAGGTCAGGAGAGTCTCGGGTGGTGGGGCTCAGCCTATCCATAGCCAAGCTCTGGACCATATTAAAGTACCCTAGCAGGAAAACCAGATTGGTTTTGTATTGTATAACCTGGCGCATAATGGTATGCGGAAGTTGGACTGAAGCCGGGGGAGGGAGATATATCCCCACCAGCACCATATTTTTTATCATTTATACGAACATGCAATATATCTACCCTCCGAGTCCGTATTAACATCTACTATCTGGAGAGGCAACATTTTCCTAACAAGGATGCTGACCCCCCCCCCCCGAGCATACGGTGAATAAGAAGCATGGTAGTGGTGGCCCTCTCATGATCTCTTAAGACCAATCACTCTAGATCCTTGGAGGCGAGTCTGCAGTATACAAATCTGCAAACAATGTTGCTGTAGAAATTTGAACACTAAGGAGCCTTTTATCGTTGAATTTAAATCACTGATATTCCAGGAAAGTATTTTAAATGGCGCCATCTAGAGAGAAACTGCAGTCTAGGAGGATAATATATACTCGGTGGACCAGCGCCCCTACCCCCAGCATCAAACTCACACCAATATATAGAACACAAATTAATGTACCTATTAGAGTACCTTTGAGATTCAAATACAAATAAACGGAACAGTGGGGGGGGGGGGGGGGGGGGGGGGGGGGGGGGGGGGGGGGGGGGGGGGGGGGGGGGGGGGGGGGGGGGGGGG
>BLSH010064465.1:80926-104088 GCA_018402905.1 Glandirana rugosa
CAATCCCAATCCCCGCGTTTAATTTAACAGAATGGGGACCACGACTGTTGGGGTGTGATGCGATATTTTTTGACCGAGGATTGAAAAAATCGACCGAGGATCTAAGTTCCGTTTAAACAGTTCGGGACCACATAATATGTGGCGTTTCTGAACAGTATTTCACGTCTGGCATAAAACAGTGCAAAGGTGAGAGTCAGTTTGGCATATTTGTCACACTCAATGTCTCCTGTGTAGCTAAGCAGCATCAGACGGGGATTTAGGGCGATATGCAGCTGAGTAACCCTCTGCAATACCTCTGCAACGTCCTCCCAATACTTTACTACCTTGGGGCAAGACCAAACCATATGCCAAAAAGAGCCGGGCTCCAGCAAACATCTGGAGCAACGGGGATCTCTTTGAGGATATATAGTTGCTAGTCTTTGCGGTGTATAATACACCAGGGCTTGACAAATTTGCCTTGAATCTAGGAGCCAGCTAAAAAAGTTAGGAGCCAGTTTTTTATAGCGTAGTGTGGGGTTGTCAGCACCAGGGGTAAGACAATTTAATTTGCGCCCCTAACCCTAACTTACTCACAGCAGAGCAGCCAGTCAATAACTCCACCATTACATCAGGGTTATAGGCTGGCCAGAAAGAGTGACACTAAAAAATCTGTTATGGGGGAAACTCCTTATTATGCCGAATGCATCGTGACTGCGGCATGTAAAACACCCTCATCTCCTGCCTAATGGAGCTTAGGGTGGCAAAAACATGTCTCTACTGCACATTATTACCACCCAACTTACACATCTAAACAAAGCCTTAGTGACATTGTAAATAAAATACAAAAAAAAAAGGTGAAAAGTATTCCAGAGCTGCTGATCTTCTGCTGCCTCTTTGCAGCCACTTCCTGCCTACATGTGTGTCCCCCACAGTGACTTTTCAGTGCTCTGGTGGGTTTCCGGTCACCATGAAATACTGGAGCCCAGCTGCACATAGAGTGGTAATTGTTGATGGTACACAGGGCTTTATCACAAGTTTGTTGCTTAGAATAAAGGTCACGTTTCTCGCGGTGTGACATCTTATATATTATACAAAAAAATAATGGGCTAACTTTACTGTTTAGTTTTTTTTTATTCATTAAAAGTGTATTTTTTTCCAAAAAATTGCGCTTGAAAGACCGCTGCGCAAATACCATGTGACATAAAATATTGCAGCAACCGCCATTTTATTCTCTAGGGTCTCTGCCAAAAAATAATATATAATGTTTGGTGGTTCTAAGTCCTTTTCTAGCAGAAAATACTGGATATTTAATTGTAAGCCACTAATGTGAGAGAGGGTTTAGTCTTTAAATGGTTAAACTTTCCTGTTAACAGCCCGGAGATAATTGCTTTGAAAGAAGAAGATACATTGTTTGTTACTTTTCATTCTAAGTAGAAACAAATATCCCGGGCAGCCGGCCAAGTTTAACAGCTGTTAGATTAAGCAGAGAACTCTCGGCTCTCGCTGAATCTGACAGTCACTCGCCAGGACGCGATTTCTGGTCGCCATGGCGACCTGGCCCCGGGGTTTGTCGAGGCCTGTAATACACTCTATGTAAAAACTTTAATTGCGTGAATCTGTCTTTGGCAGATATCAGGGTAGGTATAAACGTTAACATGCAATCTTCCCACTCGTCCTCCTCAAGGTCTGGGATGTCGGTACGCCACTTATCCATTGTTCTAGTCGGTTTTTTGTCGTGCGCCACTGTTAGGTACAAGTACAGGGAAGAGAGAGGTTTACCCATTACTTTTGAGATAAGTAGTTGCTCTATCGGGTCTGGCTTCAAGACTACCCGCCCGGGGAATTGTGCTCTCACAGCATGTTGTAACTGCCAGTAACGGAATTCATATTTACCGGGTATGGAATATTGCGACTTCAGGTCTCTAAAGGATTTCAATTTACCGTCGGTTAGGATATGTTTAAGTGTGGTAATCCCCTTCCTGGCCCACAAAGATGGGTCAGGCACTGATCTTAAGTGTGGGAGGGACGGGTTATTCCAGAGGGGCATGTGGGGGGAAAACTGGTTCGGTGTTTTATATATAGCTCTTGCCTGCCTCCAAACTGTAATTGTGGTTTTCATGGATGTGGGAAGTCTGGAATGGGCCCCTACCCCCCTGTACACTGCATTGCTGAGAGCTGCATAGGACTCCAACATCGCCGCCTCCAGCCGCACCGCTGAATTGTCGCGCGGTTGGGAAAACCACCATCGGACAGTTACCAAGACTGCAGCCCAATAGTATAGCTGAAAGTTAGGCATCGCCAGGCCTCCGGCAGAGAGTGTCAAGTATAGCTTTTTTTGGCTATTCTAGGAACCCGGCCCGCCCATACGAACGATGTGATAATCCCCTCTAATCTAGCAAAGAGGGATCGAGGTAACAACAGGGGAGTGTTCCTGAAATAGTATAGAAATTTAGGAAGGCACACCATTTTAAGTAGGTTCACTCTCCCAACCGGTGTCAGGGGTAGACTACGCCAAGCCCCACACTTACTAGCAAACTGTGTCACTAACGGGTTGATATTTCGTTCCACGTAGTCCCCAACTCTGGGGCCCACCCGCACACCGAGGTAGACAAACTCCTCCACCCACTTCAAGGGGGTACCTGTAGCCTCCCTAGGTCTGTCAGGGTGGAGCGAAAACAGTATGGATTTATCCGAATTGACCCTGATCCCAGAGTATCTACCGAACTGTTCAAAAAGCCGCAGTGCCACCCGAAGCGAGGATGCCGCGTCCGCCAAGAACAGCAGCGAATCATCAGCGTACAACGCTACCTTCTCTTCTATGGACCCCACCTGGATACCCCTCACCTCCTGTTCCGCTCTCAGCAAGGGCGAACAGGCCCGGGGAAAGCGGGCAGCCCTGACTGGTGCCCCTCCCCAGCTGGAAAGGCTCGGAAAGGGTGTTATTGGTGCGTATTCTTGCCTTTGGATTTGCGTAAAGCATCCTCACCCAGGACACGAAGCCCGTCCTGAACCCAAACTTTTCGAGAATCGCCCAGAGGTAGCCCCACTCGACCGAGTCAAAAGCCTTCTTGGCGTCGAGTGAGGCCACCACTCCCCCCGTCTCCAGGTCCGCACCCGCCATATGCGCATATAATCTCTGGATGTTTGTCTGTACCCCTGCCTGGCATAAAGCCCGTCTGATCAGGGTGCACCAGTTCAGTAATAACCGCATTCAACCTGTTGGCCAGTATTTTTGACACTATCTTCGCGTCAACATTTAACAACGAAATCGGTTGATACGACGAGCACTGGGCGGGGTCCTTCCCCGCCTTGGGTATCACCACAATAATTGCATCGCTCATAGAGACCGGCAGAGCCCCCGCATCAAAGGATCCCGCTAGCAGCGCTCTGAGTCTAGGCACCAGCGACTCTGCATAGTGTTTATAAAATTCGGCCAGTATGCCGTCTGGGCCTGGCGTTTTACCCGACTGTAGGGACAGGAGCGCTTTAGTAATTTCTATCTCAGTAAACGGGGCGTCAAGTTTCCTGCGGTAGGTCTCTGTAAGTACCGGGGTATCTATCATTTCTAGGTCCGAGGCCAGGTCACCTTCTGTATAATCTGCTCGGGAGCTATATAAAGTTTGGTAATACAACCGAAAGCACATATTTATGTCTCCCGGATCTGTCAGGCGGGCCCCTAGCTGGTCAGTGATGTAAGGAATGGCAGTCCCCCCTGTTTGTTCCTTAGTCAGCCATGCTAACAACTTGCCCGTTCGTTCCCCCTGCTCAAATATGCGCTGCGTCTGGTATAGAAGTTTTTCTCCGTCAGTGCAGTCCGTAGCCCAACCGCCCGTCGGGTCAGTTGGACCATGCGGTTGTAATGGTCCAGGTCTCGAGTCCTAACGTATAAAGCTTCCTGCCGCCCCGCCTCCTTCTCCGTTTCCTCTAGTTCGGCTTTCCTCTCCCTCCTCACCTGACTTATAAGTAATGGATATTGAGCGCGGGTAAAGGCCTTATATGCCTCCCATACTATCGAGCCTTGAGCCGTACCAAGGTTGACACGCCAAAAATCCTCCGCCGCCCTAGAAAAGCCACTCTCCACCGCCACATCGGTAATCCAATATCTAGAGAGCCTCCACAGCCTGTCAGCAGGGTTTACAGCAGTATTCAAACTCAGGAGCATTGGGGCATGGTCAGAGATTCCCCTAGGCAGGATCTGGATATCCTTGACTCTGGGAAGAAGTGACCTATCCACATATACCAAGTCTATACGGGAGAATGTTCGAAATGAGGCAGAGTGACATGTGTATGCCTTCTTTGAGGGGTTTCTCCATCTCCACACGTCCTCTAAGCCATAAGTGTCAGCCCAAACCCCCAATCCCGAACTTGTCAGTTTTGTCTGCGTCAATCACTCTAAGGCGCTGTCCGGGGCTAGATTAAAGTCTCCTAGAATGATCACATTGTCTGTTGCGTAAGCCGCCACTTTGCTGGTAATTTGATTGAGCATGGTGATCGAGGCCGGGGGCGGCAGTTATAAGCCCACCAGGACCCATACTAAGGAGTCTATCAAGGCATGGATAATCACATATCTACCTTCAGAGTCAAGTTCAAGATTTATCAGATTAAACGGTAAAGATTTGGGGCTCATGAACAAGAGGTATGCTACCCCCCCCCCCAGAATATCCTCCTCTGCGGTGGGGTGTAGTCCCGGATAGGATATTTGAGGGCTTTTTCTCCTTGCTTACCAGGGGTTCAAAGACTTAGTAGTTACCAATTGTAGATTAACCTTCCCAGTCAGTATAGGCCGCATACAAACCAGGATCACTGTTTTTGCCACCGTGTTTGTGAGCGAATCGGAACCTGTGTAGACTTGGCATCTCCCCAGGAATCAAGCCCACCGCCCGAGCACTTCCCTCCTGCGGCCACAGTATGGCGGGATCCCCGTCCCCGCCAGGGGAGGGGAGAGAGCGAGGGGGGGAGGAGAGAGAAGGGAGGGAGGGGGGAGAAAATAGGAGAGCTGGGGTCTTAGGGCCCGCTCAGCAGCACCCCATGATGGAGCAGCGGCTCCCCTCCCATCTCGGGTAATCCCCTCACACACAGGATCCGGCCGTCCCAGGCGGGGTAGGATCAAAGTCCATAGGCACCCCCACCCTACTAGGCATCAAGCACAATACACAGGACGATGGTCTCTCTGACAGCAACCGTGTTCCCATTAAGTACCAAGGGCAAGTGAAACATAAACATCTGCAGACCAGTTAGTTCTGACTGGGAATAACTAGGCGTTTCAGGGCCTACTCACTCGCTGCTCCAACCACGCCATCGCCTCCGAGGGGGGAGGTAAAAAAATGGACCCGATCACCCTCCTGCACTCTCAGCTTTGCGGGGAACAGAGTGCTATACTTTATCCCCTTCTCACGTAGTTTAGCTCGGATCTGATCGAATTATTTCCTTTGACGTTTAGTATCTACCATATAGTCTGGGAAGATAAGCAATTTACCATTCTTAAATTTTAGTTCTCCTTGTGCTCTTGCTTCCCGAAGGATTGTGTCTCGGTCACGGTAGTGCAACATCTTGAAAATAAATGTGCGGGGTGGCGTCCCCACCGGTCCCCTCGATGACGGCATACGATGGGCTCGCTCCACCAAGAAATGTGGAGAGAAAGCGGGCTTTAGGAAGTAAGGCTGAGAGCAGGCGTTCGGTGAAGGCGACCGGATCCGTTCCCTCCGCACCTTCCGGGAGACCAGCGATCCGAAGATTATTTCTTCGGTTCCGGTTTTCTGCATCTTCTGCTCTGGCTTCTAGATTTTAAACTTTTAGCTTTAACGTTTGCAGATCCGCTCGGTCTTCCCGTTGCATGTCCTCCGTAGCCGATACCCTCCGCTCCGCCTCTGTGATCCGCTCCCTGAAGCGGTCCAGGTCTCTCAGAATTAGGCCTACCTCCAACTGCACCGTGTCCATCTTACTTGTGAGTGCCGCCTGGCATGACGCTATCGCTTGCATCAGGGTATCCAGCCTATCTTCCACTGACAGAGGCCCCGGCTGGGGGTCAGTTTGAGAGTCCATGTCTCTACAGGGGGATATGGGAGGCCGCGGTGCAGCCTTCTTCCCGCCGGCTCCGGAATCCACACGTCTCTTCGGGCCTGGGTTTTTGGTGCTCCTTCTCATCCCCTTCAAGCAGGGAGAGGATTCAGCGAGTGGAGAGGAGTGAGATGGGCTGAAATGGGTTGTAATTGCCCCAGGATGGTGAAAGGATTTAGTTTGGGACCGGGAGCTCCTCCACTACACGTCTGCTCTCCGCGCCATCTTCAGACCTCCATTTTCAATTCGTGGCACTCCCTTTTGGTTAAGTCTCAGACCTCGAGTTTTTCTTCACAAAACTGGTAGCTCCGGTATGGCGTTACTGCGACAGAGAGGCATTGCGGTAGTAGCCTACCTGGACGACCTGCTCCTGCGAGCGGAATCCGCCTCGGCTCGGGAAGAGAAGGTGAGGATCACACTGACCTCGCTGCAGGACTTCGGCTGGTTGTTCAACCTGCAGAAGTCGACTGTGTCTCTATCCCGTCGCCTGGAGTATCTGGGCCTGTTTCTGGACTCAGAGCAGGCAAAGGTTTTTCCTTCCTCCAGCCAAGTTGCGGTCACTGCAGTCGGCAGTGAAAACTTTCCTGTCGCAACGACGGTCTTCCTTACATGGGGGGCTGGGTCTCATGGTCTCTACTTTCGAGGAGATACCATACGCCCAGAGTCACACTTGTCTCCTTCAACGAGCAAGTTTGGCTCAGTGGGACAGATCCCCTCGATCCTTGGACCTTCTGATCCGTCTGAGTCCCCAGACCAGGGCGTCTCTGACCTATGATTTCGGGACTCAGCGTTGCTTCAGGGGAAGTCGTTCCTGCCCCTCCAGTGGGTGATCATTACCATCAGTCAGACGATGCCACAGCAGTGGCGTATGTGAACCATCAGGGCGGCACAAGGAGTCCAGCAGCTACGGCGGAGGCAGCTATGTTACTGCGTTGGGCGGAACGTCACATTCCGGCAATCTCCGCTGTTTACATTCCAGGTGTGGAGAACTGGCAGGCAGATGTTCTCAGTCGCCAGACGCTGGACCAGGGAGAGTGGTCTTTCCACCCGGAGGTGTTCAATCAAATTTGCCGCAGATGGGGGACGCCAGACGTGGATCTCATGGCGTCCCAGTTCAATCACGAAGTGGAAACCTTTGTGTCCAGAACAAAGGATCCGTTGGCAGTGGCCACGAACGCTCTGGTGGCCCCCTGGGGCCGTTACCACCTTCTGTACGTTTCCCTCCGATAAAACTGCTTCTACGATTGATACGCAGGATAGTGGCGGAGGGGATACCAATAATCCTGGTGGCTCCAGATTGGCCTTGGCGCACTTGATACGCCGACGTGGTGCAAATGGTGGCAGGCGTCCCTTTGCGGCTCCTGCTGCGAGACGATCTTCTGTTTCAGGGACCCATCTTGCACCCTGCTTTACCCTCGCTGGCTTTGATGGCTTGGCTATTGAGTCCCAGGTGCTAAGAGAAAGGGGAGTCGCCGACTCCGTGATCCCTACTTTGTTAAAAGCTAGCAAGTGTATTTCTCGCAAGATTATCACCGCACCTGGGAGGCTTATATAGCTTGGTGCGAGGCGGAGGGTCATAACCCTCGCTCTTATGTCTAGGGTCCTGACTTTTTTACAACAGGGCCTGAGAAAAAAAAAAAATGGCTTTGAGTACTCTCAAGGGCCAGATATCGGCTCTGGCGATTTCTCTTTCAGAGACCTTTGGCTTCGCACTCGTTGATTCGTACCTTTGTACAAGGTGTGTGGCATGTGACGCCGACCGTGACCCATGCGTATTCTGTTCGGGGCAAGGTCCCCCCTTTTCCGGTCACGGCTCATTCTACCCGAGCTGTTAGCACTCCCTGGGCTTTCAGACACCAGGCCTCGGTGTCACAGGTGTGCAAGGCGGCCATTTGGGCCTCGGTTCACACTTTCACTAAGTTTTATAAAGTTGATGTGTTTGCATCTTCGGATGCTACTTTTGGCCGCAAAGTTTTGCAGGCGGCAGTGTAGGCGCGTTTGGCGCCCCTTAGAGGTTCAGTTGGGTACTGTTAGTGTTTACCCACCCCTCTTTTTGACACAGCTTGGGGACGTCCCCACGCGTAATGGAGAAGCTGCGTCTGTCAGTGAACGATAGGAGAAAAAGGGATTTTATTAAAACTTACCGTAAAATCCTTTTCTCCGAGTTCACTGACAGATGCAGCACCCACCCCTCTGTGCTCTGTTCTTGTACGGCTTGTGTACGAACTGAAGAGCTATGCTATGAGGGGGTTTTATGTGGGAAGAAAGGACGGCCCCCATGGGAGGGGCCAGCTGTTTCTTTTCTTTGCCTTGTTAACTCCTAGTGAGACCAGCATAAAACGCACACGTAATGGAGAAGCTGCGTCTGTCAGTGAACTCGGAGAAAAGGATTTTACAGTAAGTTTTAATAAAATCCCTTCATCCATCAGGGCACAACAGAGTTCGATGTGAACTGCTTTATAAGCAACTATTCATTACCATTGGGGGTGGGACCCTAGATTAATTAGTAGGAAAGGACATCCATTCACAACTTTCATTGTACACCATCATAACATCATAATACGGTCTATACGGTAATATAGGTACCTTGGGGTTATATGGCCACACGTATTTAATTTTATCTTTCACTGATATTATTTAATGATTTTTTTAATGATCTCATTTTTAATGGTATTTTTGGGTTGATGTCACAGGGAAATGTACATTTATCATTCGTATTGTGTTATTTATGGTAGTGCCCATGGGGATGTATATTACATTTTACATATGCACCTCCAGGATACGTGTCTACATTATCCATCTATGCGTAATATGGCCTGAGAGATGGATCCAATAATATTTTTCGTGTCTCTAGCCATCTAATTTCAAATTAAAATATCTGAGTTCACTAATCCTCAAATCTCAAATCCAATTGTCTGAGTTTGTTTAAACATCTTAATGGACTTATTGTCTAATAGGCTAGTCTTAATAATTAGAGACCCTCTTTATACATTTAGGTTCTTAATAAGGCAACAATCACCATAAAATGGATACACCATTTTGCCATATGGGAGTTTCCCATAAGAGGGATTATTGAGAAAAGGAAGCTACATATATATAAATTTAACCTGGGGACTCCAAGAAAATGGCTTCTGGTCCATTTGGCAGTGAGCCTTGAAGACAACTATCATGTATGCTTACATCTTTTTACCTATTCCATCAATTACTCATAGGGTAATATTGAACTAATTTATGAAGTTTAAAATATTCAACCTAAGTATTCTCCACCTCTTATTAAAAACAGGATCCACATATTTAGTCTAGAATAAGACCATAGGAAAATAGTCGCTAAACCCTGATTCCCTGACTCTCCAGCATAAAAAACCACAAGAAAATGGCTGCTGGACACCAATCCTTTTTATTTCCTGGTAGTGCGGCTCTTATATGAGCTATTAAGACACCTCTCCACATTGTCCATAGAACCAACGGCACGTGAGCCATTCCATAGAACATGGGAAATCGTAATTATCCATATATGACCACTCACCCTGTAATTAACATTCAGAGACCACAACAGTATGGCCGGCGGGCCGGAATTGCGCATGCGCGGACTCCGTGATCTACAGGTACTACCGCACATGCGCGGGTTATGAAAATTTACAACAGATGATAATCACCATCCACTTACATCTATAAAAACAACCATACAACAGCCGCTCGGCTTACTCCATATGAAGCCACGTCGGTGGGTGGCGTAACATGTAGAGGCGTAGCCTGGCGGTGGTATCCTTACACAAGTGAGACGCTGATTGCCTTAACTGATGCTTTTATGCTGTTTTTTTATTTCAATAAATGTGAGTACCTTTTTAAGCGGTAGCGTGGTCATATTGTGGTTGCTTTGAACGTATTACACTATGGGACCTCCCTTTTTTTTTTTTTTTCTTTACATGTCTCTGGGGTGTGATGGGAGAATATCCCATGTGATTCTCTTTTAAGAATTTTTCCAAGTCACTATTACTGCTAACGGATAGAGGAAATAGTCCTGGCAAGGTCAGAGTTTGAGGAAACTGATCCAGGAGAAAAGTGGAGGAATAATAGCTAATCGCACGCGGATAGACCCAGTGGGGTCGCTTATTGAGGCGAGCCTCCAATTCACCTGGTGGTGGGAGCATGCTGTATTTTACCACTCTGCACGTTTGGAAAGGATTGGCCTGATTGATTTTGAAAAAAAGATTTGCACTATTTGTTCTTTGTGCACGGTTCATATTGGACTAATACTTTGCACATAGCCTGCCTTTGCTGGAAAGGAAGTTTATTCCTGCCATTTTGAAGGGGACTGTATGATATATATTTGCACTAAAGCACTGAGCACTTTCTTTGGATGAATTCAGCACATCAATAAGGTTTTAACTCTCACCGTGGAATTTGTTTTATTGTATTTATATTGCGTTCATATACAGTATCTCACCCCTAACATTTTTGTAAATATTTTATTATATCTTTTCATGTGACAATACTGAAGAAATGACACTTTGCTACAATGTAAAGTAGTGAGAGTACAGCTTGCATAACAGTGTGAATTTGCTGTCCCCTCAAAATAACTCAGTGCAAAACCATTAATTTCTAAACCGCTGGCAACGAAAGTGAAGTACACCCCTAAGTGAAAATGTACAAATTGGGCCCAAAATATTTTGTGTGGCCACCATTATTTTCCAGCACTGCCTTAACCCTCTTGGGTAAGGACTTCACCAGAGCTTCACGGGTTAGCACTGGAGTCCTCCATTCCTCCATGACAACATCATGAAGCTGGTGACCTTGCGCTCCTCTACCTTCCCTTTGAGGATGCCCCACAGATGCTCAATAGGGGTGTAGGTCTGAAGATATGCTTGACCAGTCCATCACCTTTACCCTCAGCTTCTTTAGCAAGGCAGTGGTCGTCTTAGAGGTGTTTGGGGTCGTTATGTTGGAATACAGCCCTGTGGCTCAGTCTCCAAAGGGCGGGGATCATGCCCTGCTTCAGTATGTCACAGTACATGTTGACATTCATGGTTCCCTCAACTGTAGCTCCCCAGTGCCGGCAGCACTCATGCAGCCCCAGACTATGACAATCCCACCACCATGCTTGTCTGTAGGCAAGACACACTTGTCTTTGTGCTTCTCACCTGGTTGCCACTACAAATGCTTGACACCATCTGAACCAAATAAGTTTATCTTGGTCTCATCAGACCACAGGACATAGTTCCAGTAATCCATGTCCTTAGTCTGCTTGTCTTGGGCAAACTGTTTGGAGTCTTTCTTGTGCATCAGGCTTCTTTCTGGGATGACAGCCATGAAGACCAATTTGATGCAGTGTGCAGCAAATGGTCTGAGCACTGACAGACTGACCCCCCTACCCCTTCAACCCCTGCAGCAATGCTGGCAGCACTCATACGTCTATTTCCCAAAGACAACCTCTGGATATGATGCTGAGTATGTGCACTCAACTTCTGTGGTCAACCATGGTGAGGCCTGTTCTGAGTGGAACCTGTCCTTTTAAACGCCTGTATGGTCTTGGCCACCATGCTGCAGCTCGGGTTCAGGGTCTTGGCAATCTTCCTATAGTCTAAGCCATCTTTATGTAGAGCAACAATTATTTTTTTCAGATCCTCAGAGAGCTTTTTGCCATGAGGTGCCATGTTGTATATCCAGTGACCAGTATGAGACAGTGAGAGGAATACTCCAAATTTAACACACCTGCTCCCCATTCACATCTGAGACCTTGTAACACTAAAGAGTCACATGACACCAGGGAGGGAAAATGGCTAATCGGGTCCAATTTTGACATTTTCATTTAAGGATGTACTCACTTTTGTTGCCAGAGGTTTAGATATTAATGGCTGTGTTGTTGTTTTGAGGGGATAGCAAATATACACTGTTATAGAAGCTGTACACTCACTACTCTACATTGTAGCAAAGTGCCATTTATTCAGTGTTTTCACATGAAAAGATATGATATAATATTTACAAAAATGTGAGGGGTGTACTTACTTTTGTGAGATACTGTATATTCTTTAACCAATGGGGAAAACACTTGGTAAGTATCACTTGAGTGTTTACAAAAGAAGGTTTTCCACACAATATATTTTCACAGCAGTGCAACCACATTTTTCACTCAATCTGTACACATCATTGTGCGATACACAATTTGTGGCAGCAGCAGCTGGATTTCGCCTTTTTGTTTTAATGATCCTAATCTATCAGGAGTGACCTCCCCTCTACTACTATTATAAGCAGCACATAGCCACTTCCCTATTCTTATTCCACAGTGAAACTATTGCTCTCTGTGTCAGAA
Source organism: Glandirana rugosa (assembly GCA_018402905.1). Lineage (NCBI taxonomy): Eukaryota > Metazoa > Chordata > Amphibia > Anura > Ranidae > Glandirana > Glandirana rugosa. Next base: position 93,273 of record BLSH010064465.1, read on the forward strand.
AAGCATCATAAAAGAACAGAAAACCGAAGGAAAGAAAGGGTCATAGTTCAATCCAGCGGGGAATCAGGACTCCCAAGGCATCAGTGAACTCTTTTAGTTACTTCTGGATTACTGAAACATTAAAAAGTCACCTGGATTAAGCCAGGGGCACACATCTTACAGGGCCATTAGAACAATGTATAAAGAACGCGTTTGCATAAGAGTGACAGGCACAACTGGTGCATGGTAAACTTCCCTGAGGGAGCAAATCATCCACTCCGTGCATTTGGTAGTGGTGCCAGGCAGGTATTTCAGTGATTTAACCTCAGCGATGTGGTGGCAGGAAGTCCAGCCAGGTGGAGGCATCTGCAGGGGATGTAAAAAATCTGGTAGTTTCGCCATCCTGTACCCGCAGCCGGTCCACATGGCAACTTTAACTTGATCAAAGGAGTGTCGCAGCTTCTGCTTTTCCAGCAAGTAATCCGGGAATATGAGGAGCTTTGTGTTTTGGTATGCCAGGTCCACTTGTATTTTGGCTGCATGCACTTCATCTCTGTCCCTGAAGTTCAAGAATTTGAGAATAAATGTGCGTGGAGTTGTCCCCACCAGGCCAGGTTTAGGTGGAATGTGGTGGGCCCGTTCCACCACATAGAAGGGCGAGAACTGGGTCGCAGGTACTAGAGTACACAGGAATTTTTCCACAAACTCCGTCGGGTTGGGGCCCTCCACCCACTCCGTGAGAACTACAATGCGCAAATTATTCCTTCTATTGCGATTTTCAGTGTCCTCAGCCACAGTATCCTCTGTATGCCCCAGCCACTGCTCCGCTGCAGAGATCCGAGATCTCGTTTTGTCCATGTCTTGTCTAATATGACTTACGTCCAGCTGAACAGCCTCCACTTTAGTGGCCAGGGTGGTGAGCGAGGCCTGACACTGGCCTATGGCCTCCAAGACATCAGCCAGGCCCGGCTGAGCGTCTGAGACGCCATATTAGAGAAGGCACGCGCCCGAGTTATCACACTGCCATTATAGGCCAGAGGGCTGCCCGGCGGCGCAGGAGTAAAGTGAAGCTTCTCACCCCGACCTACCCGGTGGGCTTTGCTGGGCATATGGGTCTCTCCTGGTGTTCGTCCTGGCCTGATAGATCTGAAATGCAGGAGATAAGCCTGGTAGTACAGCGGAGCTCCAGACAGACGTCCACTCAGGTCTCCATCTTGGCCACGCTCCCCCCTCGTTACCGCGGTTTGTTGACATACTTTGACCAACTGTGATTGGACACAGTCGGTCACGTGGTAAGGATTGGCTCTTTAGCCTGATTGGGGCTGGACTTTGTCCGAGGGACAAGCCGCAATCCCGATCACCGCGCTCGAGCGGCGTGAACGCAGATCCCTGTGCTGTGGACCCCTGGGGGCCCGCAGTAGCGCCAGAATTATGAGGATGTCATATGACGTCCTCCCAGGATGAGAGAACCCTCCTCTGGACGTCATTTGACAATAGCTCGGTATTGAAGTGGTTAAGAAACAATGACCCGTTTTGTTACAGGACACAAATTTAGGTAACTATTTCCAGTAGACCAACATTCACATCCCGCAAGGCCCCAAGCATAAGGCCTCATGCACACTGGATGTTATAAAAATGCCAGTAGCTTTAGCTGTACAATGCCACATTAAAACGCAAGTTTTGTCATGTTTTTGCATTAGGTTTTTTTTTAGCAAAACTATACACCCACAAAAGCTTATGCCTCAAAAATGCAGAATAACCAGGTTTCTCAGTGGTTTTCAGTGTTCGTCTCTTCAAACCCACTAGTTCTGGGTTTCTTTTTCCAACCAGAAAATGCCTGTGCCAGTAAACGCTGATAGAAGCCTATGTGCACCTGCACATAGGATAACAATCTAGTGAGTTTACTGGCTGCAGAAAAAAACGTCTGAAGCCAAAAACAGCAGCTGTAAAACATCCAGTGTGCATGAGGCCTAAAGAACAAAATAGCCACTAATAAGCTAAAAATCCGAATGTCTGGTTCTCCCTTGTTGACTTTTTTTTTTTTTTTTGCCATCACTGGTATGTATCAGTGCCACAAACCCCTCTAAGTTATAAATTTGTCAAACCTGGACAGAAAGTGTTCCATATTAAAGGGCAACACGTATAAGATCTATGACGCCACAAAGCTATTAATCCACTCCCTGGTCATTTCTCGCCTCGACTACTGCAACTTCCTCCTCACTGGCTTACCTCTAAATAGTCTATCCCCACTTCAGTCCATTATGAATGCTGCCGCCAGGCTCATCCACCTTAAAAACCGCTCGGCATCGGCTACACCCCTATGTCAATCTCTACATTGGCTGCCACTCAACCAACGTTTTAAATTCAAGATCCTAACAATAACTTATAAAGCAATTCACAACCTGGCCCCCAGCTACATCAATAACCTGGTCTCAAAATACCAACCAAATCGATCTCTTCTCTCCTCCCAAGACCACCTGCTCTCTAGCTCCCTTGTCACCTCATCCCATGCTCGACTCCAGAACTTCTCCAGAGCTTCTCCCATCCTCTGGAATGCTCTACCCCAATCTGTCCGACTCTCTCCTAGTTTGTCCACCTTCAAACGATCCCTGAAAACCTATCTCTTCAGAGGAGCCTATCTTGCTCCCACCTAACAACTGTACATTTATCGTCTCTATTAGCACATCCCCCACAGTTATTACCTCTTGTATCTCTTGACCTTCCCTTTTTAGATTGTAAGCTCTAACGAGCAGGGCCCTCTGATTCCTCCTGTATTTTAGTGTATTGTATTTGTACTGTCTACCCTCAAGTTGTAAAGCGCTGCATAAATTGTTGGTGCTATATAAATCCTGTATAATAATAATAATAATATGAATTCCATAACTGCTCTTCTGACTTTGTGGTATACGGCTTGTCCTGCCCATGTGTGTTACACTACATGGGCAGGACAATTCAACATTGTGGGGGTGATTGAGGCCATGCAGAGGGGGGCCTCCCTATGGCAGAGCAGTTTCAGACGCTCTGCTAGTGGGAGACCTACTGGATATATATGCTTGACGCCCTATCTCCAGGGGGTCTAAACAAGGAATTTTAGAGATCAACACCATCTTATGACCCCTTCTTGTATTTTTCTGTTACCCACCTCCTTGGTGGGCATATTATAGGAGATGTTACATTGCCTATCCCTTTTCAGCATAATTATGGTTTAAAAAGTATAGCATATATAAGTATATACTAAAAACATGCCTTTTAGATATTTTCATTTCCATATAACCTTTTATATTTTCCTAACCTCAGGTCATTAATCTTGTTTGTTTTTCTTTATCACATTAAAGGGTTCATACATGTAGAAAGCGTGATTTGTATTGTCCATCCTATATAGACCACTTTTCACGTAGATAGATAAGGGCTATGTGTTATTGTCACTTTTTTATAACATTGATCTCTTAGGTTTTATATATATATTGTTTTCGATTATAATTTTTTATGGATAGTGTGTGTTTATACATTGATATAACCCCTCATTTTTAATTCTTACAGTTGTGTGCTGTTTTTCTGCTCTTTTACTTGTTAGCCTTTAGTGGCTTGCCATTATAATTCACCACATTTGAGGCGTTCTACTGACTTTGTCCAGTGGTGGCATCACGCATGTCTAGAATACAGTGAGGGGAAAAAAGTATTTGATCTCCTGCTGATTTTGTACATTTGTCTACTGACAAAGAAACGATGAGTCTATAATTTTAATGGTAGATTTATTTTAACGGTGATATACAGAATAACAAAAAAATCCAGAAAGACGCATTTCAAAAAAGTTTTATATTGATTTGCATTTTAATGAGTGAAATAAGTATTTGACCCCTTCACGTAACATGGCTTCACATTTGGTGGCAAAACCCTTGTTGGCAATCAGAGGTCAGACATTTCTTGTAGTTGGCCACCAGGTTTGCAAACCTCTCAGGAGGGAATTTGTCCCACTCCTCTTTGCTAGTCCTCTCCAAGTCATTAAGGTTTCAAGGCTGACATTTGGTAACACGAACCTTCAGCTCCCTCCACATATTTTCTTTGGGATTAAGGTCTGGAGACTGGCCAGTCCACTCCAGGGCCATAATGTGCTTCTTGAGCCACTCCTTTGTTGCCTTGTGTTTTGGGTCATTGTCATGCTTGAATACCCCTCTACAACCCATTTTCCCCAGTCGTCTTCCAGGACAGCCCATGAGAGATAGGCACCTTCTCCGACAGGAACAGGAAACACGTCACCAATACACTTTAAAAGGCAGTCCCTCTGCTGAACTGGTCAGTTTTTGTGTTTCCTCTGGACGGAGGAGATGCATTACCTGGAACCTGGATGAGGGAGATCTCTGGCTTTCTTTCTGTTCCACCCACATCTTTACCTACTGGGCTCCACTGGAACCATCTAATAGGATTTTTCTTCAATAGGGCCCTCCAAGACCATTCCAGAGAGGAAGGTGGTAGCTTGGTTCCCCTTCTCCTTTTGTGACTGGCAAAGGACATGACTGGAAGCAGCACAGGCGGCGTGGGTTCCCAGTCCAAGTGTCTGTCTGGGTGCGTGCACGGTCTGCACTATAGGACATTTTTGGGCGGGGCTTGCGCAGTAGCTACACCTTGTGGCCTGCCTGTGTTAATGTTTGACCAGGTGATGCTGGGGCAGTAATCCTGGTAGGGGAAAAGTAATTTCCAGGCGCCGGAGGCTCTGGTTCCAAGCCTCTTTTTCGGTATAGGGGTAGTAGGAGGGCTAGCTTGTGCCTTTTATAAATAGCCTTTCCTTCAAGCATAGGCTGTCAGGAAGCTACAGGTGGAGGAGCTAATGCTGCATTTTGGGATCAATGCAAACTACAGCTCAGGTGGATACAGGCATCCTTGGCACCAGCAGGACACAGGTAAGATGTAGGTTGCTGTACCTACCTACTTTCACTTGTGTTTGCTCCTAGGTTTTCACCTAGCCTGTAGTCTGTCACCTGGGGCCCATTGAGTTGGGGTTAAAAGTGACAGGGCACTGATGGGCTCCCCCTATTTTCCAGGGAGGAGAACCTGACTAGGCAAAGATCACCTACGCCGGTACTGTGGGCTGTAGGGGATCCTCAGAAGGAGGAAAGGGTGGGGGATTACTGGCCCCACTACTCCTTCTCAGCTGGACTCATGTAATGGGCCCAGTAAAAAGGACATCTTCCTCTGCTTTAGGGTTGAGGATGATGATTCTGAGAGTATAGTTGCTAAATTCCCTGGCAGTAGGGGAACACAGCACATTACATTTTCAGGGGTTATTGTCCCTAGAAGATGTGGATGTCCTTTGTGGGGGCTATCTAGTAGGCTTGACATTTAGGGGAAATTGTCAGTATTTTTGCACAGAGCACATTAATTGGCACTAACTGTTTCTATTATCTGTTACATGGGTGTGGCTGCCTCACAGGTGTTTGGGTTACCTCCCTACACACGGCACAATCTGCAGTCTGTTAAATTCAGCTGACGAAAGTTAATCTCCACCTGTCTCACAGAAACCTTCCATTCCCACTAGAGAGCTGGGAAGGATGAAGTGTAAACTCTAAACTCTTGATGGAGTACTGGTTACCAGGTATGCTTTGTCCTCACTCATCTGGGATCTGACTATACAAGCCTTAGGGGAGAGGTTGGTCTTATGGTAAATTTCCAGCCTTTGCACAAGTCTGTCTTTTGAGCCTAAGGTTTTTATGTTATACTACTTCAGAGGTCTGAGTAGTAGTCCATTTAGCTCCACCTATCTCAGAGCTTTCCATTCCCATAACAGCAGAGCTGGGAAGGATGAAGTGATGCGGAGATGCATTTTGTCTGTTATCTGGCTGTGGTTGCCTCACTGGTGTTTTGGCTTGCCTTCCTACACACGGTGCAGTCTGCAATCTACTAACAACTCAGCTGGCAGAAGTTCAGAAGTTTAATCTCCACTTGTCTTACAGAGCCTTCCATTCCCACTAGTGCAGAGCTGGCAAGGATGAAGTGTAAACTCTTAAACTCTTGATGGAGGACTGGTTACCGGGTATGCTTTGTCCTCACTCGCCTGGGATCTAACTATACAAGCCTCAGTGGAGAGCTCAGTCTCTGGGTAAATTTCCAGCCTTGGCACAAGTCTGTCGTTTGAGCCTAAGGTTTTATGTTATACTACTTCACAGGGGTCTAAGTAGTAGTCATTTTTGCTCCACCTGTCTGCTTCATTGGAGCAGAGCTGGGAAGGATGAAGTGTAAACTGATGAGCTCTTGATGGAGGACTGGTTAGCGGGTATACTTTGTCCTCACTCACCTGGGATCTGACTATACAAGCCTCAGGGGAGAGGTTGGTCTCATTGTAAATTTGCCACCTTAGCCAGGGGGGGATATGTGACAATATTCGAGGCGAGGCCGTAGACGGCACTATTTGTCATCTCGTATACGTTTGTTTTAAAATAGCCTAAAGTGGGATCTGGCCCAGGCTTTACCTGCCATTGTAGCAGGTTGGTTCCGGACCGGATTTTCGGATCCACCGAAGTCCACACTCGGTTGTAGTTTAAATGACCAGGAAGAGCGCAAGGGTTTGCTCTGCCCTGAGAGAGAGCTGACACACAGAGCTGTGTGCTTTGGATTAAAGAAAGGTTTGCACTAACTTTGTTTTGTGGGTGTCTGGGAGAAGCCCGACACCGCTTAGAGAGGTATGCTGAAATGTATAGTTAGAGCCTGAATAGCAAGGATTTGGTTTATGTGGTGTTTATTTTAGAATGCAACCTTCTTACTAATAAACCTGGCTGCAAGCCAGATTTTCATGAAACTGCTGTCTGAAACTGCCTTTATTCCAGGAAAGGTGATCCCTATAAGCGCTAATCCTCAGTGTATGTATTATAAACACATTCTTTTTTTCTGTGTGTTTACACAACAAAAGGATAGCCAGTGGCTATCTACTGTCCAATTTAACCTTTTGTTTTGCAAACTTGCAAGGGATTGTAAAATGCAGATTGGTCTGGTTTCGGTATTTCAAAGGGTACATTGTTTACATATTTAAGATAAAATTGTATGATAAAAAATGTGATTTGACAATACAAGAAGTATGTATTGTAATTAAAATCGCTGGGTATTCATAAGAACTGTGAAATTTGTTTACTTGGAAAACACTATGGTGACCTTAATTGCTAATTCTAGTAATTACAAGTAGGGTCTTTTCAACTCGATTTAACAAGACCAAAAATGTTTGGTCAACCAATCAGAATCCCCTCCAGGGTCAAACACTAGTATTTTATGTGACGTTTTTAGCTGACACATTGAAAAACTTGCAGATAAAATACAAACGGAACTACATAAATCTATCACCGCTCTCACCCAGGAGATTGCAACTCTGGGTGGACACACTGACCACCTTGAAACAATACATGATCTATCACTGGCACACAGTGACTTAGAAATAATGGCAGATAATGTCTCTTATCTACAGTCTCAGGTAGAAGACCTGGATAACAGAAATCAACAAAATAACTTAATCTGCGGTCTCCCTGAGACAGTCACAGAGCTCATGCAAGCTATTACTAAACTTTTCAAAATCAGGAGGCAAGATGGTTCTGGATGAGGGGGGAGCTGTAAAGTTAACTTTCAAGGCGTTCCTAGCAATCAATCACAAGCTGAGTAACCGAAAAAGTTGTGTAGCTCCTGTGCTCCATTCACAACTGTCCTGCCTCCTGACGTCAGCTCTAGACCTGCTGTCTGCCACGCTCAGCCCTGTGTAAGGTAAGATATGGGAGTGGACTGTGCAACTGCTGTGCTGGATGGGGAGGAAGTCGGGGGTGATATAAAAGGGTCAGAGAACAGGAATATAAAGAAGTGGGGGTGATATGGGGGGGGGACTGAGGACAGAATTGAGGGGGGTATACAGTAATGAAAAATGATTGCAATGTAAAAGAGGAGGAGCCAGGACAGTAGTGTGAAGGAGGGTGATGATATAAAGGGGGACTGAGGGCAGGGATGTGAAGGGGGGTGATATGCAGGAGGACTGAGGGCAGGGATGTGAGGCGGGGTGATATGCAGTGGGGACTGAGGGCAGGGATGTGAGGCGGGGTGATATGCAGGGGGACTGAGGGCAGGGATGTGAGGGGGACTGAGGCAGGGATGTGAGTAGGGGGGTGATATGCAGGGGGAGTGACGGCAGGGATGTTGGGGATTCCCGTTTAAACTAACAGTACTGCACAATGGCACCACTTATACAGTATACAATATAATGGAGGGCAAGGAATTGCTAAATAAACTGGTCTTATTGGATCCAGAACCTCCTCTTAGACCACCTTCAACACCCAGACCATCTCCTATATGGGCCAAATCTTCATCACGCCGTGATCAGAGGATTGTGCCAACTCTCCATAGACCAGGCAGCTTACCTTCTTCAAAGACATTTCTTTATCACCTTCACAATGCTTTATTTGCTTCATTTTGACCATAGCAGGATAAACGATATTCTCTTTTCACCTGTCAGAATATACAGTAATGGATAGGACTTATTGACATTGTCATGTGGCTTATAACAAACATACCTACCCAGACTTCAGTTTCAAAATATAATGGATGTTGACCTACCCTGAAACCTTTTATTCTAAATATGGCCTACTCAATTCATACATATTTCACCTTTTGGATTTCAGGTTCAAACTATAACGGATGCCACCTTTGAACATTGCATGTCTATGAGGGTGCACATTATTAAAAACCTACATTTCTCAATGGGCTGGCTGGGTCGGATACTTAGCAGAACATTTATTCCACAGACTCTAGTTGCCCTCCTCCACGAGCCGGCCAAGCAAACCTTTATCTGATTGGCAACAGTTGTGGTTTAAAGTTTTTTCTCCCCCCCCCCCCCCCCACACTCTTTTCCTCATAAAAGGTTATTGTGGCACGCTCATTGAATAAGAGAATACCCTGCTCATTATATATGCTCTTTTTTTTGCTCTCAGACTGTATATTTGGTTTATATATCCTTATTACTATTACACATTTATATATGTTTCATATATCATAATGCTTGGCTCATCCACCGCTGCTGGTTTGTCCCCCTGCTTGTGATCGGAATTCAACCATGTCCCCCTGTTCTTATGGGATGTGTGTAGTCTCGATGGCAAGTATAGGACTTTTATGTTTTTTTTTTTATATACATATTTAGTTAGGGCACATATTGTCCCCTGACCCCCATATTTTTTGTAATTTTTATATTGCCTTTAAGGCAATGGTTAGCATGTTCTGTCTGTTCTGGAAGATCTAAGCTACATATGTCTTGCATATACAGTTCACTATGCATTGTTGTTTTAAGAATTACTTTACTTATGACGCATGATTTAATACGGTCTACTGGTTTTCCTCAATTCCGTGTGGTTGATGCTTCACGCTTTGCAGTCTCCTGCACTGATGTCCCAACCCATCTATATAATTTATCCAATCAGAGTGTACACCTCATCCTATTATCAAAAATAGCAGTGCAGGGATTCAAACGTAAAAAAGCCTTTCACCACTACAAAAGCCTGGGGGTGGATATTATGATGCGGGAGACCCATTTTTCTTTATCTAATTACCCAAAATATTTCGACAAAACTTAGACAGTTTTATTATACTATGTTCTCCTCTAAAACCAGAGGTGTAGCCATCTTCGCAATTTCATAAATGTTGATATACAAAACATATATAAAGATAAAGACAGCCGTTATCTCATTATAAAAGGATCTATTAATGGTTGACATCTGACAATAGATTCTATTTATGCACCAAATCAAACCCAATCCTCTTTTTCTCCTATGTTCACTGACAGACGCAGCCTCTTCATGACTTTGTGGGGTTTTATGTTCGTCTTACCAGGAGTTAACTAGGCAGGGAAAAGAAATCAGCTGGCCCCTCCCCTGGGGGCCGTCCTCTTTTCCTACATTAAAACCCCCCTCCCAGAGGAGCTCTCCAGTTTCAATGCCTAGTTTGCAAGGAGTTGACCTGGCTTCCCTATAGGGAACTGCGGTCCTTTTGTGACCATTTTCTTTTTTATTTTTCTTTTTTCTGCAATCAAGATGATCTGCTATCAAGAAGCCGGTCGGGGCATCGAGGGTCTTAGTGCTCTGTACTTTCCCCGACCTGGCCGACATGATGCGAAGCCGGCCCCAACACAGGGACCCGCCGCATCTTACCCGTTCCGTGCGGGTGGCCCGGGGCGAAATCCCCCATATTGGTCCCCTTCCCGATTCGTCGGCAGGGTGACTCTGGGCCTGCAGCGACCCCCCCCGCCGAGGGTGGAAAGTCTGCATCCGGGTGGCTACCGTGGCGTCGGACTGGTAAGTGAGCGCCCTGTCTCCCTCCCCACATGGGGAGTGAAGAGGGCCCGACGTCCAGAAATGCGATTTTTTTCACTGCTCCTGTAGCCACCGGGTGGGAATCAGCCTCTCATCTTGCCCCCTGTCACCCCCCGCCCTCACCCCCCCTCCCCAGCGCTGTACCTTCGCTCAGCCTTCTCGTCCAGCATCGCCATGCGGTCTTCGGCCGCCATTTTGCGGCGGACCGCCGCCATTTTGCCGTAGCCGCGGACATTTGCAGTCTATGGGGCTTTCCCTCTAGCGCTCGGAGCGGCCATAATCGGTACTGCACTTTGCCTGAGAGGTGTGCACACCCTCTAGTGCTTCCTGGCGGCCATCTTCACTGCATGCTCTGCATTATACACGTGGCTGCAGCTTCTTCTCTCACTGAAAACGGCGGCTGACAGAGGCAGTTCTTCTGAGCGATCGGCGCTATCAGGCAAAACAGCAAGTATAGCTGGGCTCCCTCTGGGCTGGTGGCGGTGGGGTGCTGTCCTCTGGACCTGTCTCTTATA
>BLSH010064465.1:112355-132627 GCA_018402905.1 Glandirana rugosa
TTAGTGACTGAGGTCGACGTCAGGTGAGAAACACTTAGAGGGGGTGTAAAAACTTACCCAAAACAAAGTGTTTGTGAAACAAAACCCATTCAAAAATGTGGGGGAGATTCACAAAGAGTGGACTGCAGCTGGAGTCAGTGATTCAAGAACCACTACGCACAGACGTATGCAAGACATGGGTTTCAGCTGTCACATTCCTTGTGTCAAGCCACTCTTGAACAACAGACAGCGTCAGAAGTGTCTCGCCTGGGCTAAAGATAAAAAGGACTTGGACTGCTGCTGAGTGGTCCAAAGTTATGTTCTCTGATAAAAGTAAATTTTGCATTTCCTTTGGAAATCCGGGTCCCGGAGTCTGGAGGAAGAGAGGAGAGGCACACAATCCATGTTGCTTGAGGTCCAGTGTAAAGTTTCCACAGTCAGTGATGGTTTGGGGTGCCATGTCATCTACTGGTGTTGGTTCACTGTGTTTTCTGGGGCCCAAGGTCAACGCAGCCGTATACCAGGAAGTTTTAGAGCACTTCATGCTTCCTGATGCTGACCAACTTTATGGAGATGCAGATTTAATTTTCCAACAGAACTTGGCATCTGCACACAAAGTGCCAAAGCTTCCAGTACCTGGTTTAAGGACCATGGTATCCCTGTTTTTAATTGGCCAGCAAACTCGCCTGACCTTAACCCCATAGGAAATCTATGGGGTATTGTGAATAGGAAGATGTGATATGCCAGACCCAACAATGCAGAAGAGCTGAAGGCCACTATCAGAGCATCCTGGGCTCTCATAACACCTGAGCAGTGCCATAGACTAATCGACTCCACGCCGCGTTGCTGCAGTAATTCAGGCAAAAGGAGCCCCAACTAAGTATTGAGTGCTGTACATGCTCATACTTTTCGTGTTCATACTTTTCAGTTGGTCAAGATTTCTAAAAATCCTTTCTTCGTATTGGTCTTAAGTAATCTGATTTTCTGAGATACTGAATTTGGGATTTTCCTTAGTTGTCAGTTATAATCATCAGAATTAAAATAAACATTTGAAATATATCAGTGTGTGTAATGAATGAATATAATATACAAGTTTCACTTTTTGAATGGAATTAGAATATCATCAAAAAGTTGATTTATTTCACTAATTATATGACCAGCACCTGTATATGCTATGTCTTCCCTACACTGCTAATTGTAAGAGTGTCTGTATCTGTCCTTACACTGTACAGTCATGAATGAAAGAAGAAAAAAAAATAGTTATCTCAGAAGGCTGCGCCTTGTTGTTCCCTAGGCTTTCCATACCATCATGAATAAAAGGAAAACAATTGCACATATCAGAAGGGCCCCTAATGGGGCACAACAGGGTGCAGCCTTTTGAGATATGCTATTCTGCTTTCATTCGTGATTGTACAATGTGAGTACTGTGTCAGTAGAAGCCTGTTCTACTTCTACTAGTATTATTGCAGAATGTATGGTGTTTATACTTTCATTGATGTAATTGTGTTCTAGATTATCATACCCTCCTCTTCCCCTGAAGAAGAAAAATAGTGTTTCTGAAATGTCAAGATCTACCTTTGGACCACCCTTACTGACTAGGCCATATATGCATCATGGCCAGTCTGGTGCTCCAGAGAGCAGTATGGTATTTCTATCTTGGATTGTACAGCACTATGTAATGTTTTTATATAATTTTGTACCTTACATTTGTACGTTTACCTCTTGGTCATTTTTATTAGGTTTATAATAAAGATTAGCATTTGCATTTTTTGTTTGTATCATGTGATTCTGCCCTTAAAGTCTGACTGAGCTTTCGTGTTATGTGTTCTATTTGTATTTAGGAATGCTGGCAGAACACTGTAGGTAGGCATACCACCTTGCTTTACCTCTTTTAGTCTATCTATGTATAAAGATTATGCCACTGTATTTCATTTAAAGCGGCTCTTAATTCTGAAAAAAAAAAAAAGAAATCAAAAGTCGGCAACTACAAATTCTGTAGCTGCGGACCTTTTAAAGCGGTTGTATACTTCAGAAAAAAAAAAAACTAGTAAGGCAAAGGCATAATGAGCTAGTATGCAACGCATACTAGCTCATTATGAAATACCTTAGAACAAAGCTCCGACGGGTCCACTTGATCCTCACAGAGGGAGCGGTCATCTTCCCTCAGGGGATCCTTCCAGGCTCGCGGCTCCGGCGCTGTGAGTGACTGGAGCCAGCTGTGATTCCTTACAGCCGGTTGCGCATGCCTGAGCCATGGTGCACTTTGTGAAATGGTCCTACAACCTCCCTGAAGGCTGTGAGGGTAGAAGGGGGGGGGGGGTTGGTAGATGAGCTTCCGGTGGAATTGCAGCAGTGATCTGACGAAGTGGGAGCAGGTACCTACCAAAACTTGGTACCCCTCCCACCTCAAAAAAAGCTCCACAAATAGAAGGAGAGGAGGGCATAAAGTGGAACTTCCCCTTTAGGGTGAAGTTCCACTTTAATATAAAAAAATCATCTGAGTAGCTTATTTAATCATTGCTGTTCAGAAGTCGTTTGTTTCCAAGATCTTTCCTGTCCTCAGCCAAAGTTCTGATGGAGGAGTTTGTAGTACTCTGCTGAGTCTGCACAGCACTGATTGGTGCTGGGCTGGTACATGACATAAAAATAAGCTTTCAGAATAGCGAATTAAATCAGTGTTTTAAAGCTTCATACAAATCTACATTTCAAAGTATTTTTTTTTTGCAATATGATGGTGTAACTGGAGTTTAACTTGCAATAACTTTTACTTTGCTAACACTGTAAAGAGATCTGGAGGATATTCTGCCAATCAGACTGTTTGTTCTTCTAGCCTGTGTCTATGGTGAGTATGTGCTGGGACTAACAGGGAAGTGAAACCTCCATCTATTGCCATCTTATATCCCGCCCCCACAGTGTTAAGCAATATGAGGACATAGGGGAGAAGGCAGGAAGCGGGATATGTCATTTACCACCGTGTATAGGTCCACATCTGACTCTATAGTCATGTGGCCTGCACAGAGGAGAAAAAGGAGGAAATGAACAGCTTTGAGGGGAACTGAAGCTGGGGCATGCTCAGTAGATAGATACACAATCTCAGGCTGCAGTGGGGGCACAGACAAGGAGGGAGGGCAGGAGAAAACAGGATTTTTCCAATCTATAGAAAATAAATTCTCTAGTGCAGGGGTCTCCAAACTTTCTAAACAAAAGGTCAGTTTACTGTCCTTCAGACTTTAGGGGGGCCAGACTGTGGCCATTAGGCGTACAAAATGTCCCATCATTGGAAGGAGCAGTTTGGAGACCACTGCTCTAGTGGATGAGTGAGTATGAACATGATGTGGGTTGAAAAACACTTTTAAGTACCATTCATTTCAGTATTTTTCTTTTTCATAGGCATTTCTGTTCTGAACAAGACAAAGTGGAAAGGAGGAATATTACAAATTGAAAAAGCGAAGGAAAGCTTCTTACACAGGTAAACAATTACTACAAGGATTATGGTCGAAATTGGTTCCAAACTAAATGCTAAAAAAACGATTTTAAGAAAATACTGAACCTTGAACTTTGGCTTCCAGACACTATCTGGAGGTACTGGAGATGCCACTATACTTTTCTGCTGCCTCTTGGAAATACTGGATACTCCATTTCGGGAGGATGTACATCTACATTTTGGTTGTGTACATATCTTTACTGTAAGCAGTACGGTAGTGAATTCTTTGCTGTCTAATAGAGCTGTGGGTGCCACATTTATTCAACAATGCCCACTTTGATTCCTGAAGCTGGCTGATATGTCACTACAGTGCACAGTTGTGATGTAGCAGATGCCCAGAAAAACCACAAAGGAAGTCACGTAGATAGTGTCACAGGAGCTCCGCAAGACTGCAAAGAATTTTCTTACTTCCCATTGGTCAGGCAAAGTATACAACTTTTTTGGTAAAGGCTTGCTCTGTCTTTTTTTTTTTTTTTTTTTAAACATTGAGGAAGGGTAGCTTTTATTCAATATATGAAAGAAGGCTAATGTCGCGTACCTGGTGGTAGAGTCTGGCTTATGCGGGGGCAACCTCACTTGTGGCCCTGGTTCGAGAACCCCTGATAGTGTGGACAGGGAGCTCTGGAGCACTGGGGGGCACGAGGGCTGGACAATCTTCAGATTATAAGCAGGAGTCCACTGAAGCTCGTGTAAGCGGGAGAGTGGTGGTTCAGTCCGGGTCGGCAACTGGCAGGCGGAGCGGTACAGCGGGATCAGGCAAACGGATGGTCGGGTACAGGCAGGGTCGGCAATGTGCTGGCAGTAGAAGTACAAGGGAGCAGACAGGCGGATAGTCGTAAACAGGCCGGGGTCAGATGCGGGCAGATATCAACAGGTCCAGAGGGAATAGCCGGGGTCACAGGAACAGGAAGTAAATCACAGTAGTCACCGGAGGGTCACAGGTGCAGGGAACGCTGTAGAATGGACAGCACTGGCTGCTGAGTCCTGCTGATTGAATTAGGGCTGTCTGGCGCCATTTCCGGCGCGTGCACGGGCGTGCGCACCACCGTGGAAACACTCATGAGAGCTGTCTTTTCCTGACATTGCCCCCCACCCAAGGGGCAGCCTCCGGATGCCCAACTGGCCACTCTTGGCCGGATTATTTCTCCAAAAAGTCCTGACCAGTTCCTGGGCATGTAGGTTGCTTTCCGGCTCCCACGAATGTTCCTCAGGGACAATAACCTCTCCATTTCACAAGGAATTGTACTCCTCCTGCTCTTCTACAATCGAGGATGGATTCCACCTCAAACTCCTCCTCTCCATCTATCACCACCGGTTTGGGTGGGGCCGACCTTCGTCCTGGAAACAGGTCCCTGGCCACTGGCTTATGCGGGGGCAACCTCACTTGCGGCCCTGGTTCCAGAACCCCTGATAGTGTGGACAGGGAGCTCTGGAGCACAGGGGGGCACGAGGGCTGGACAATCTTCAGATGATAAGCAGGAGTCCACTGAAGCTCGTGCAAGCGGGAGAGTGGTGGTTCAGTCCGGATTGGCAACTGACAGGCGGAACGGTACAGCGGGAACAGGCAAACGGATGGTCGGGTACAAGCAGGGTCAGCAACGTGCTGGCAGCGGAAGTACAAGGGAGCAGACAGGCGGATAGTGGTAAACAGGCCGGGGTCAGATGCAGGTAGATATCAACAGGTCCAGAGGGAATAGCTGGGGTCACAGGAACAGGAAGTCAATCACAGTAGTCACCGGAGGGTCACAGATGCAGGGAATGCTGTAGAACGGACAGCACTGGCTGCTGGGTCGTGCTGATTGAATTAGAGCCGTCTGGCACGTTTCCGGCACGCGCACAGGCGTGTGCACCACTGCGGAAACACTCATGAGAGCTGTCTTTTTTCCTGACAGCTAACCACTCCAGGTGAAAGGAATCTGCCCTGTGGATCCAGGTGATGAGTGCTCACCACCGCTGATCACGGGAAAAAGGAATGGCCACACATTGACTTCGGATCCAGCATACTTTATTTCAACATTCCATATAGCATGTCATGCATCCTCACAGAACCAGTGTGCATGCGATGGACATTTTTTGTGCACTTAATCATCACAATTGTATGATTGTACAGATGTATTTATAGTCCCACCCACCTCCACATAGGCGTGGTGGAGAAGGTTAACCATATCTTTCAATTAACATTGATATACATCTAAAGTGTGTGTTGTCCAACTCAACCTTGGGAATGTCAGGATGTAAAATTGTGAAAATAACAAATAATAAATCCAATAAAAGATAATATGGAAATATACACAAATGATGTGACACCCCATGGGAATGTTTTGGAGAGCACACATAAATAAGTGAACAAACATTTAAAACACAGACATGAAAAAATATAACCAAACACCTAGAGCACTGCCTAATTGCATATTGTGTTGTGGTATCTTGATACTCCATAATAAATAAATTGTTGAAAATATGTAAGGCACTTAGCGATGTTTGAACCAATGTATTTAGATCACTCATACATATAAAAACAATAAGCATTGAATCTAGGATGATCTACTTCATTGGTACATCAACCAGCCATGGTGGTGAGACAGCGAGACATGTGTAATACATCTATTCTAGGTGTCGGAAAACCGTCTTATAATCCCATGCAATAAAATTCCTCACATACACACATCGATCCCGGCATTGGATCGATGGGTGAATGACCCATCCCTACCGCCCCCTCGTAACAAGGGGAGGAGAGGAGGAGGAGGAGGGAACAGAAGTACTGATCTCTAACCACACTCGGCAAAAAAGACTACGCCAAAGTACATCTCAACGTATGGATGTTTATCCTTTATGCAGCTGCTGAAATCAGCGCACAAAACGATGGAGACAATCGTGCAAGACTACCTACATGGATCATCCTATCCAGGGAACATGGGACTTTATGCAGTGTGCCTCCAAAGCACATGTTAATGCGTATTTCCCAAATTGCCAGGTATGGATGATATCCTACCAAAGTGGCAGGAAGGATAGGTGCAAGTCAGTACATAATGGGGGAGGAGATGTCTAGTCTATTCATAAGTGACTCAAATCCCACTTGAAATTCAAGCCTAGCGATAAGCGAGTCTGTAAATCTAAAAAAAAAAAGAAGACCTCCCTCCGGCAAAGTAACTGGAACACATCACCCCCTCTTGGGGGGGGGGGGGCCTAACCATTTCTATCACCTGTACCCGTAAAGCTGTTTTGTTCTTATGACAAGTAATGAATTGTCTGGCTATGTTAGTGGATTTATTAGTAGCTATGTTCATTGAAACAATCTCGTAGCCGCCTGGTAGTCCTGCTAACATATAGTATCTGGCATAGATTGCAAGTCAGCAGGTATTTAACGTACGTGGTGTTATAAAAGGAATTCATTTCAAATTCCTTTTGTGTGACTGCAGAACAAAACTTGTTACCACCCAGGATGTAATTACAACAGGGGTAACCAGTGGCCCCACACCTAACGTTCCCCTTAAAGTGGAGCCAGGTGACAGACTTGGACTTGCTACTGTGAAAAGAGCTTGGGGACAACATACGACCCAGGGTGGGGGGCCCTACGAGGTACTATATTAATGCCCCCCTGTAGAATGTTGGCACTGGTCTCATCTGAATTCAGAGTTGGAAGATGTTTATTGAGAATTACTCTTCCGTTCACTGACAGACGCAGCCTTCTTATGACACGTGGGTTATGCTCATATTACTAGGAGTAGACTAGGCAAAAATAAAACAAAAGCATAGGTTGGCCCCTCCCAGGGGACCATCCTCATCTTGGCATATAATCCCCCTGCTCTGCATAGCACATCAGTTTTAAATTGCCTAGTGAAAGGAGTAGACCTGGTTCCCTATGGGATCTGCGGTCTCCTGAAGATTTTTTCTGATGAAGACTGCTATCAAGAAGCCGGCTGGCGGTATAGAGGATATCTAGAATCCAAAAACTTTCTCCAGTCCGGCCGACACTATGTGAGCTACCCTTAGCATAGCGCCCGTTCCATGCGGGCGGCCAGTGGCTAAAACCCACTAGAGCCCAGTGACTGGTTTTGTTCCTGTCCAGGGGCCTGGCCAGCAGCATGCCTCTCTATGGGGAGGTAAATCTGCTCCGGGTGGCTACCCGCTGCGCCCGTCGGATTGGTGAGTGGACCCCTCTTCCGTCCTAGGGGCGCGGAGAGTGGGCAGCTTCTGTGGTAGCCGGCCGGTGGGGGTCCGTTAATGGGGACACACTGGGTGGTACCCCTTTGGGGATTATCTACCCCCCCCGCAGTACCGCACCTTGCACTGACCGTTCGGAGCACTGCATTAAGTGGTTCGCCGCCATTCGGTGTGGATCACCGTTCGTTCGTCTGCCGACCACACCATTTTACTATAAGCTCTGCTTGTGTTAATGGCAGCATCCATTGTTTGGTAACCACATGTGGTTTTCAGCCTGTCCTCTGGCGGCCCCCAGTGGTCGTTTTTGTTATTACAGGAACAGGAAGTGATATAGTATTTCCGGTTTCACTTGGACAACGTGGCTGACACTCTGTGGTGCAGGCTCTTGAAGTGCAGTGGATTTTTGGGCATTGCTCATTCCGGTCACAAGTGCTGAGGCATTTATAGCTGGCTCTCCCTGGGTGCTGGTAGCGTTGGGTGCAATCCTCCCGGGTCTCCCTGGCTGATTAGTGGGGTAAAGGTGGTGGTCACACAGTGGGGGTGCTGGAAGGCTGGGATGTCAGAGGCCGGCAAGGCTATGGCAGGTGTACCTGTGGATCAACAATCCACCCTGGGAACCTTGGTGTCCCTGGAACAGCTGAGGGCGGTATTTGGGGAGTTCTTTCCCCGGGCAGGGGACCCGGTTCCGGGGGGCCCCAAAAAACGCCCACCCCCCCCCTCTTTCCTCAAGGGAGGATTCGGATCCAGAAAGCACCTCAGTGGTCACACCTGTGGACCTATCAGAGGGTGAACTGCCATCAGAAGGCGAAGGTGATCAGGAGGCTCCTTTTCACGTGATAAAGCGATAGTGGCCGCTCTGATCACTGATATCCGCGACTCCATGCAGCTTGACCAAGCAGGGGAGCCGCATGAGTCCACATATATTTGTGGATCACTTAAACCCCCTAGGTCCCCTAGGGCTTACCCTTATGATCAGGTGTTTGAACAGGCGGTGTTCAAGGAATGGCTGTGGCCACCAAATTCCTTTGCCTTTCCTAAAGGCTTTGCTGTTTGCTACCCCTTTGAGGATAGCTTTACTAAGAGATGGGCTTCCCCAACGGTGGACCCCCCAGTGGCCCGTCTGAATAAGGCAATTACTATTTCCTTGGGGGGGTCTCCGTCTTTTAAGGAGGCGGCCGATCGCCGCACGGAGGCAGTGTCTAAGGCACTGTTCTTGGCTGGGTCAGCCATGCGGCCAGCTCTAGCGGCTGCGATGGCGGCGCAATCTCTTCACGAGCACGCTGCCACACTGCACACTGGTTTAACTTGTGAATGTGCACAGGCTGAGGTGCAGCGGGCTCAACACTTGGAAGAGGGTCTCCGCTACATATGCCATGCAGCTTTGGACCTGCTTCCCATATTGTCAAAAATGTCTGTTTTTGCAATTATCAGGTGCGGGTGCTGTGGCTCCGCTCTTGGTCGGGCGACCAGGCTTCAAAGAAATTTCTTGCAGATCTTCCCTTTCAGGGAGGGCGTCTGTTTGGCCCACAGTTGGATGAAATCATTAAGGATTTCACGGGAGGGAAGAGTACTTTCCTTCCAGAGCCAAAGCGGCGGGATTTTCGCCATAGGCAGGGCTCTGTTTCTTCAGGTCAGAAGAAGTTTTTTCGGGCACCCGGCTCAGTGGGTAAGGGCTTCAAGTCCAGTAAGGCTTCCACTGGGCCCAGTAAAAGGCCCTGGCAGCATAAGTCCGAAAAAGCGAAGGATAAATCAACCTCCGCATGATGGGTTGCCCCCGTCCGACTCACGGGTGGGGGGGCCGGTTGCTGGGGTTCACAGACAGATGGACTGCCCGTATCACAGATCGGTGGGTACTGGAGGTGGTATCCTCTGGGTACAGGATAGAATTCATCTCTCTGCCCCCAGAAAGGTTCTTCCCTTCAAACTTGAGACTCCCTCAGGGGCGTCGGGAGGCGCTTCTAGGCGCCGTTCGGGCGCTTGCAGAACGGGGTGATTATACCGATACCCATGGCGGAAAGATTTCACGGGTTTTACTCAAACCTCTTTGGGGTGCCCAAAAAGGGCGGTGTCAGGCCAGTTCTGGACCTGAAGGCATTAAACCGCTTCGTAAAGACGAAGAGATTCAGGATGAGTCCATCCGCTCGGTCGTGGCCGCCTTGCACCAAGGGGAATTCATGGCATCCCTGGATATCAGGGACGCGTATCTCCATGTTCCAGTTTGTCACAGTCACCAGCGTTTTCTACGCTTCACAGTGGGGGACCTGCATTACCAGTTTGTGGCACTTCCCTTCGGGCTGGCTTCATCTCCCCGAGTGTTCACCAAGGTGGTGGCCCCGATGCTGGCACTGTTGAGACAGAGAGGTATTCCGGTAGTAGCATACCTCGACGACTTACTCCTGAGAGCTGAGACCAGGGGCCTCAGTAGCACACGAAAGGGCGTTGGTGAGCTCCCTGATTACGGCCGCCTGTGATTCGCTGCAGCTGGACCAGGCTGGGGAGCCCCAAAGGACGGTTTACGCCTTTGGGTCCCGTTAGCCAGTCCAGGCTCCTAAGGTGTTCCCTTATGTCCAGTATTTTGACCAGCTTTTTCTATAAGGAATGGCAGCGTCCGCAGAATTCCTTCACCCTGCCTAAACACTTCACTGTGCGCTATCCCTTTGAGGACAGCCTAATACAGAAATGGGCTTCCCCTGCGGTGGAACCGCCGGTGGCTCGCCTGAACAAGGCTACCACTATTCCCATGGAAGGGTCGCCATCCTTTAAGGAACTGGCTGATAGATGGACGGAAGCGGTGTCCACGGCGTTGTTCTTGGTGGCGGGGGCAGCCATGAGGCCGGTCCTGGCATCGGCCATGGTGGCGCAGTTGCTCACGGAGTGGGCAACGGTGTTGCACAAAGATCTGGGGGACTTTGGGGTCTCCCCAGAGTCGGTGCAGCTGGCGGACCAGCTGGTGCAGGGTCTTAGATACCTTTGTGACGCAGCCCTGGACTTAGTCCCTATGCTGTCAAAGATGTCAGTTTTTGCGGTCATTATTAGACGGTTGCTGTGGCTGCGGTGCTGGTCGGGTGACCATGCTTCTAAGAAGGGCCTCACAGACCTGCCTTTCCAGGGTGGTCAGCTTTTTGGGGCGCCCCTGGATGAAATCAAAGATTTCACGGGGGGGGGGGGGGGGGAGTACCTTTCTTCCGGAACCCAAGTGGCGGGAACACCGCCGAAAACGGGGTCCTTTGTTCTCCAGCCAGAAGCGTTTTTTTCGTGCGCCCAGTTCAGCGTGTAAGGGCTCCCAGCCCGGCAAGGCTGCCGCAGGGACCGACAAGCCGCCCTGGCAGCGCAAGTCCGAAAAGACGGAGGAGAAGCCCTCCTCCGCATGATGGGTTGCCCCTGCCCGACTCTCGGGTGGGGGGCCGGCTTCTGGGGTTCGCAGACAGGTGGACCGCCCGCATCTCGGACCTGTGGGTGCGAGAGATGGTGTCCTCTGGGTACAAGATAGAGTTCCATACTCTGCCCCTGGGTCAGCTTCTTCCCCTCAAATCTGAGACTCCCTCCGGGGCATCGGCAAACTCTCCTAGGGGCTGTTCAGACTCAAACCTCTTTGTGGTGCCAAAGAAGGATGGGGCCAGACCGGTCCTGGGCCTGAAAGCGCTCAATCACTTTGTGAAGGCACGAAAATTCAGAATGGAGTCAGTCTGTTCGGTTGTGGCCGCCCTACACCAGGGGGATTTTCTGGCATCCCTGGACATCAG
Source organism: Glandirana rugosa (assembly GCA_018402905.1). NCBI lineage: Eukaryota > Metazoa > Chordata > Amphibia > Anura > Ranidae > Glandirana > Glandirana rugosa. The sequence goes on from BLSH010064465.1 coordinate 123,726, forward strand.
GGATGCTTATCTTCACGTTCCCATTTGTGTCCGGCATCAGCGCTTCCTGCGCTTTTCGGTGGGGGATCTCCACTACCAATTTGTGGCTCTTCCCTTCGGTCTGGCCTCTGCTCCATGGGTCTTCACCAAGCTGCTGGCTCCAGTGCTGCCTCTGCTGAGACAGAGAGGCATTGCTGTGGTTGCATACTTAGACGATCTACTCCTGTGAGCGGAGTCGGCTCCGGCTCTGGAGGACAATGTTGCTGACACCCTGACCTCCCTATGGGACTTCGGCTGGTTGATCAACCTACAGAAGTCGACACTGACCCAGTCCTGTCGCCTAGAGTATCTGGGCCTGATATTGCACACAGAGCAGGCAAAGGTATTCCTGCCCCCTGCCAAGTTGCTGACGCTGCAAGCAGCGGTGCGAACTCTGTTGTCACGACGGTGGTCCTCCTTAGGTTTTTGCATGTGGTTGTTGGGGCTCATGGTCTCGGCCTTCGAGGCAATTCAGTACGCCCAAAGTCACACCCGGCTCCTGCAGCGGGCGATTCTGCTGCAGTGGGACAAGTCTCCCTTGTCTCTGGATCAGCTGATCAGGTTTGATCATCAGACCAGGGGGTCGTTGACGTGGTGGCTTCGGGCCCCGGCACTGACCTTGGGGAAGTTGTTTCTTCCCCTGGGATGGTCGATAGTCACGACGGACGCCAGCCTATCGGGCTGGGGAGGGGTCCTGGGGCGGTTGTCGTCTGCCCAGGGCCGATGGTCGACGCAAGAGTCTTGCCTTTGGATCAATGTGTTGGAACTACAGCAATCAGGCTCTGCCTCTCCCACTGGTCGGAGAGGCTGCGCGGCCACCCGGTGCGGGTTCAGTTGGACAACGTAACGGCAGTGGCGTACGTGAACCATCAGGGCGGAACAAGGAGCTCGGCAGCAGCTGCAGAAGCGGCCCACATCTTGAGGTGGGCAGAACTTCACGTGCCAGCAATCTCCGCCATTTACATCCCGGGCGTAGAAAATTGGCAGGCGGACTTCCTCAGTTGTCAGACTCTGGATCAGGGAGAATGGTCCCTCCCAGAAGTGTTCCACCAGATTTGCCAGAGGTGGGGCACGCCAGATGTGGACCTTCTAGTGTTCCGGTTCAATCGCAAGGTGCAGACCTTTGTTTGCAGGACAAGGGATCCGTTGGCAGATGCCACAGACGCCCTTGTGGTCCCTTGGTCTCGGTACCGGCTTCTCTGTCTTTCCCCCTCTCAAACTTCTACTGCGGCTGCTGCGCAGGATAGAAGTGGAGGGAATCCTGACAATCCTGGTGGCTCCGGATTGGCCTCAGCGCCCTTGGTACGCCGACGTGGTGCGGATGGTAGCAGATGTTCCCTGGCGGCTCCCGATTCGCGAAATCTGCTGTCACAGGGACCCATCCTGCACCCTGCTTTACCCTCACTGGCTTTTACGGCCTGGCTATTGAGTCCCAGGTACTGAGGGATAGGGGTGTCTCTGAGTCAGTGATCCCCACCATGCTTAATGCGCGCAAGTACACTTCGCGCAAGATTTATCATCGCACATAGAAGGCTTATATTGGTTGGTGCGAGGTGGGGGGTTGGAACCCCCCGTTCTTTTTCGGTGACTCGGGTACTGGCCTTTCTTCAGCAAGGCCTGGATCACAAGTTGGCGTTGAGTACACTCAAGGGACAGATTTCTGCTCTGGCAATTCTGTTTCAGCGTCTGTTAGCGACGCATTCTTTGATTCATACATTTGTACAGGGTGTACGTCATGTGGCTCCTCAGGTGCGGTCACCTTTGGCACCATGGGATCTGAACTTGGTACTTTCGGTACTGCAGAGACCGCCATATGAAAAGATCAGGGATATTTCCTTACAACTGCTGTCGCAAAAGTGGCCTTTTTGGTGGCCATTACATCCGCTAGGCGGGTGTCTGAATTGGCGGCTTTGTCATGTAGGTCTCCCTACTTGGTCATACATAAGGATAAGGCGGTGCTGCGCCCTTCCCCTTCTTTTCTACCGAAGGTGGTTTCTTCTTTTCACATTGAGGACATTGTCCTCCCTTCGTTGTGCCCACGCCCATCACATCCTAAGGAGATTGCCTTGCATTCATTGGACATGGTGAGGGCCCTGTGGGTTTATTTGTCAGCAACGGCTCCTTTTTGGAGGTCGGATGCGCTTTTTGTGCTGCCGAATGGTCCGCGCAAAGGTTTTTGGCCTTGTCGGCTACTGTATCCCGTTGGATCAGACAGACTCTGACCCATGCGTATGCTGTTCGGGGGCAAGAACCCCCTTTTCCGGTCACGACTCATTCCACCAGGGCGATTAGTACTTCCTGGGCTTTCCAACATCAAGCATCGGTGTCTCAGGTGTGCAAGGCGGCTACTTGGGCCTCACCTTTTCTACGTTTTACAAAGTTCATGTGTCGGCATCTGCGGATGCTGTTTTTGTCCGCAAAGTTTTTTGCAGGCGGCGGTGTAGGCGCGGCTGGCGCCTCCCATGAAATTCTGTTGGGTACAGTTGTTGTTTTCCCATCCCTCTTTGCTTTGACACTGCTTTGGGACGTCCCCACATGTCAAGAATAAACGGCTGCGTCTGTCAATGAACGTAAGAGAAAATAGGATTTTTTGACTTACCGTAAAATCCTTTTCCCTGAGTTCATTGACAGACGCAGCACCCACCCTCTGAGTTTGTACTGCTTGTTACGAACTGATGTGCTTTGCAGGGTGGAGGGGTTATACACTAAGTGAGGACGGCCCCCTGGGAGGGGCCAGCTTTGCTTTTTCTGAACTTCTTTCTGCCTAGTCTACTCCTAGTAAAAGGTGCATAAACCCCACATGTCAAGAATAAGAGGCTTCTTCAGCGGGGCCACGCTGCTCCACGAGTTGCCCTACGACTAGGTCTTCTCCCGGGGCATAAGAGGGGGGAGATCCTGACTCCGAAGCTAGCCGTAGAGCATCTAGAAGGCCAAAGTGGACCGGAGCTCCTGGCTTAAGCAGCCATTACAGGTACTCCGCGCATGCGCACTGACCTGTAAATGGCTTTATGTCATGGTTAGGGATTTGGTTTTTTTTTCTTTGGAAAATGGGAAGCCAGTGGAGGGATTGGCAGAGAGGAGTGGCGGACACCGAATGGTTCGTAAGGTGGATGAGTCTGGCAGCAGCATTCATGATAGACTGAAGTGGGGATAACTTGCAGAGGGGTAGACCAATTAGGAGGGAATCACAATAGTCAAGGCGAGCAATAACAAGGGAGTGAATAAGTTGCTTAATAGTGTCAAAGGTTAGGAAGCAGTGTATTTTGGAGATGTTTCGGAGGTGAAGTCTGCACGATTTGGACAGTGATTGGATTTGGGGCTGAAAGGACAGGTCAGAGTCTAGGATTACACCTAGTACCTTGGCATGAGGGGAGGCACTGATAGTTGTATTATTGATCTTGATGGAGAAGTCAGGGGGAGGGGCACAGGCTGGAGGAAAAATTATGTGCTCAGTTTTAGAAAGATTGAGTTTGACGAAGTGGTGTGACATCCATGCTGATATGTCAGTAAGTTAGTAATGCGAGAGGAGACTGAAGGAATGAGGTGAGGAGTAGAGAGATAGATTTGTGTGTCATCAGCATAGAGGTGGTATTGAAGCCATGGGAGTTTATTAACAGACCAAGGGAGGAGGTGTAAAATGGAGAAGGGGTCCAAGGACAGAGCCTTGAGGTACCCCAACCGAAAGAGGTAGTGGAGAGGAGGAAACCGAGTTATAGGTCACACTGAAGGAGTGCTCTGACAGGTAGGAGGAGAGCCAAGAGAGAGCAGAGTCTTGAAGGCCAGGAGAGGAGTTTTTTAAGGAGGAGGGAGGTGATGGTCAACAGTATCAAAGGCTGCAGAGAGGTCAAGTAGTATGAGTATGGAGTAGTGGCCATTGGTTTTAGCAGTTAGTAGGTCATTAGTGAGCTTTCGTAGGGCAATTTCAGTGGAGTGTAGCAAGCCAAAGCCAGACTGTAAGGGGTCAAGAAGGTTGTTGCAGTGAGGTAGGAGCTAAGACGGTTGTAGACTAAGCATTCTAAAAGTTTTGATGCAAACGTGAGCAAGCTTATATGAGCGCCATGTCTGCTCTGCTCCAGGTGTCTCCCCTTCATGGCAGTCCACGTGGTGGTGGTGTGTTCGGTTGGTCCTGCTGCAAGCACATTGTACCTCACATGCTGTAATTCTCACTGGTACTGTTGCAACTTTGATCTTGTTCATCCTCACTGCTGGTGTTTTTTTCTTACCCTTTCAGCTTCACCTTAGTTCACAGTACTTTTATCTTTTTGCAATATCTGTGTCCACTTGGCTTTATAGCCTATCCTTACAGCTAAAACTCACACAGTTGGTGTCTTATATTCCTATCACCTTCCTTGGTGCACGGGTCTCTTGCTTTTACTCCCTTGGACTAGACCTCTTTTAATTCAATTTTCTTTGTTACTCTACATCCACCACAGATTGGAGCCCCTGCGTTTTTGTCGGGACAATCTGTCACCAATTATCACTTTTTTGTGCTTCCTGGTACCACGTACAACACCTCAGCTCCCGGTATGGGCGCCCATGTCAGCCCGCCTATCTCAGCTCACTGTCGTGCGCATGCTGGTACTGGTACTTTTTATTATTTTTTTTGGCTTCCCCCCCCCCAGCAGGGTCGCGTTGCTTGTGCTTTAGTGACATGCCCATGTCTTTTTTCAGATTCTACTCACTTTGCATCAGCCCCTGAAGAGTGGCCCTACTGCCATGAAACGCGTCAGTCATATTCTAGATGCAAATGGTTTATTCAGGTTATTGTGTGTGCTGTCAGCACTCCACCATTTGGAGCTTTTTTTTTTATCAACCTATTGTCTCATTCATGTGCAACAAGTCTGCAATATATTATTGTCTACATGTTTACCATTATGTATATGTACCCATCACTGCATGGTGTTGTCAAGGTTCAACAATAAATACTTACATTATTTGGTATCCTTGTTTGAAGTCGCATCAATGTATACCTCATTCAAAGTCCCGCCCTTTTCCCCTTTTCATGGAGCAAGAAGATGGGTCTTAAGTTGTTCAGGCTGGTGGAATCCAGTGAGGGCTTTTTAAGTATGGGGGTGATCAGGGCATGTTTTAGAGGGTAGGGGAAAGTGTCAGTAGAGAGGGAGAGATTTAAGATGTGGGTGAGGGAACATAAGATCGAAGAGGGTAACCGTAGTAGATGTGCGGGAACAGGATCCAGGGCAAAGATGGTAAGGCGGGCTTCTGAGAAAACTTTAGAGGCCTCTTCTGTAGTAGCAGAGGAGAGTGTTGAGAGTAAAATTGTATAGGGTATGTTACTTGGGTAAGATATCTGGGCAGTTGAGATGTCCCCACGCATTGCATCAATCTTATTTTTGAAGTGGTTTGCAATCTTGTGAGCGAGTTACTGGGTGGAGGTGGTGGTGGAGAAAGTGATTTAAAAGTAGAAAAGAGATGACGAGGACTGGAGGACATAGTATTAATGAGGGTGACAAAGTAGGTTTGTTTGGCAGCATGGAGGGAGGAAGTGTATTTTAAAAAGGCATATATTGAGGGAATGCATGCTGGGATTTGGTTTTATGCCACACTCGCTCCAGTGCACGGCTATGTCTCTTAAGGTTTATGGTGTCATCGGTCTGCCAAGGTTGTAATGGTCGGGGCCTGACATTTTGTGAAGTGAGAGGAGCAAGAGAATCCAGTGAGGATGAAATTGAACTGTTGTAGATAGAGGTGGCCAGGTTAGGGCAAGATAGGGCTGAGATTTTGTCATGGAGGCGGTCAGTTGCAGAGTAAAAAAGAGAAGGAATAAAGTGGTGAAGGTTTCTGCAGGTAATTGTTTTCTGCTTGGTGGGACAGGTGGTTGGAGATGAGCACAATGTGAAAGTGATGAGGTTGTGGTCAGAAAGAGGAAAGGGGGTGTTGGTGAGGTTGTAGGGGTGCAAAGATGGGAGAAGACAAGGTCAAGGGTATTACCATCAGAATGAGTGGGGGACTGTGTCCATTGTGTAAGGTGAAAGGATGAGGTTAAGTTGAAAAGTTGGGATGCAGCTTGGCTGTTAACATTGGTGGGGATGTTGAAATCACCAAGGATAATAGTGGGTAATGTGGAGGAGAAAAAGTACGGTAGCCAGGCAGAGAAGTCATCAAGGAAGCATGACACTGGTACAGTAGACCGATAGATCATAGCAATCCTTAGAGAAATGAGAGAAAACAGACGAATACAATGTGTCTCAAAAGAAGGGTAGTCAGGACTTGAAAGGTGCTCAGCGGGGATAGAAGCAAACCAACTCCACCTCCTTTCCGTCCACTGGGTCTGGGTGAGTGAGTCCAGTGGAGGTCTCCATGAGAGAGAGCTGCATGCGAGGCAGAATCTGACTCTTGAAGCCATGTTACTGTGATTGCAAGAAGGTTAAGGGAGTGTGAGACAAAAAGCTCATTGACAGAAGTGAGTTTATTGCAGACAGAGCGGGCATTCCAGAGAGCACATGAGAAGGTGGGGGTGGTTGTTGGGAACAGAGGGATCGAGATAAGATTGAGAAGCTTGGGGCTGATGCTGGAGGAGGGAGGGTGATGGGTGTGGGGATGAGATCCTGAAGGACCAGGATTAGAGGAGATATCGCCAGAGGTTAGCAGAAGGAGGAAAGTAAGATGGGAGTGAGATGTGTAGTAGTGCACATACTTTCCTGTCCTTCTGTGTGGGTCAGCAGTTGGGTTAAGTATTAGCAGGAGGCGATGAGAACAGTGGTAGGGAGAGGGTAGAAGTGATGGTGATCTGTACGAGTTTTTAGGCAGAGAAGACGGGAAAATAAGTGAGAATTTGAAAGCAGAGGATACTAGTATGAGAAGGCAGAACAGAGGGGGCATATTATAAGGGGTGGTGGGGATAGGTTTCAGACTTGCATGATGCCTTCCAAGGTGGTGGTTTGTGGTCAGTCCAGAGTGGAGTTAGTCCTTTATGGTCTTTTCTTGCTGCTTTCGTTCTGCTGCTTTAGTTAAACTGCTGTGTTTAACTGCTTATTACTCCTGCAGCAAAAATTACTCTGCCTAGACCCCCGTCTCTGACTTCCCCCATGAGCACAACTCAATTTATACAAAGATGATCAAATGAGGAAACCCCAATTAGGGACTGATAAGGAACACATTAAATCCGGGGGGGAGGAATGGTCAGAGAGACACAGGCCAGTCATACAGATGAGTATCTCTTAGATCCCAAGAGGAGGTGAGAATCCATCATTTACAAATGGTTAAGTTGCAAATGAAAAACTTTAATGCATACCCCAGTTATAGCAGAGATTTTGCAAAGCTATATTTTTCCATGTCTGTGTTACATTGTTTTTAAATGTTTGTTCACTTATATATTTATGCATGCGCTCACCGAAACCTTCCCATGGGGTGTCACATTGTTGGTGTATATTTCTCTATTATATATCTTTTATTCGATCTATTATTTGTTAGTTTCACAATTTACATTCTGACACTCCCAAGGTTGAGTTGGACAACACACACTTTAGATGTACATGAATGTTAATTGAAGGATATAGTTAACCTTCCCCACCACACCTATGTGGGGGTGGGTGGGACTATAAATACATCTGTACAACCATACCTGAATTGTGATGATTAAGTGCACGTGAGGTGCACGAAACATGTCCATTGTTTGCACGCTAGCTTTATTCAAGATGCCATTTAGATGTCCAGTACAAGGGACAGCATATATGTTTCCAGGCATTTGATATATTTTGTTTAATATTTGTTTGGTTAGGTTGTCCACTGAAGTTGTAAAAGCAACACACATGGATCTTTACACAGTAATACATGAAATGTGTACATAAATCCGTAGGCTCTAGTCTAGAATATGGTTATGTGGACAAAACCTCTAAATATTAAGCATACCCCCATACATTCCTCAGCCACAGAAGCAAGATTTTGATATAACTTTTAGGAGTTTAACCACTTCCTTACTGGGCACTTAAACCCCCCTCCTGCCCGAACCAATTTTCAGTTTTCAGCGCTGTCGCTCTTTGAATGACAATTGCGCGGTCGTGCGACGTTGTACCCAAACAAAATTTGCGTCCTTTTTTTCCCACAAATAGAGCTTTCTTTTGGTGGTATTTGATCCCCTCTGCGTCATTTCTGATTGCCGCTATAAACAAAAAGAGCGACAATTTTGAAAAAAAAAACAATGTTTTTTACTTTTTGCTATAATAAATATCCAAAAATAAAAAATAAAAAAACAAATTTATTCATCAGTTTTGACCGATTTATATTCTTCTACATATTTTTGGTAAAAAAAATCGCAATCGGCGTTTATTGATTGGGTTGCGCAAAAGTTATAGCGCCTACAAACTATGGACATTGATTTATGGCGTTTTTATTTATTTATTTTTTTTTACTGGTAATGGCGGCGATCTGCGATTTTTATCGGGACTGCGATATCAGGGCGGACATGTCGGACGTTTTTGACACATTTTTGGGACCAATGACATTTATACAGCGATCAGAAATTTAAATGTCCACTGATTACTGTATAAATGTCATTGGCAGTGAAGGGGTTAACCTGCAGGGGGCAGTGAAGGGGTTAACAAATGTTCCCTGGGTGTGTTCTAACTGTGGGGGGGAGGGGCTGGTCGGGACATGACAGATCTAACTGATCCCAGTGACAGGGATCAGTTGATCTGTCATGTCCCATTCACAGAACGGGGAACCGCCGTGTTTACTTCGGCGGTTCCCCGTTCCTCCTCTCTGAAAGGAGATCGCGGGTCTCCGGCGGACATCGGGTCCGCCCGACCCGCGGGCACGCTCCCGCGGGCGCGAGCGGCGCGTGCACGTGCCGCTCGCGCCCGCGGGAGCGCGCCCAGCACAAGCCAAATGGGAGGACGTCTATTGACGTCCTCCCGGCATTTTAGAG
>BLSH010064465.1:142248-158873 GCA_018402905.1 Glandirana rugosa
CTTCTATTCTTACGACACTACCGGTTTGATGCGTTATACGTCCCCTATATAATGACAGAGCCATAGGGCCGTTTGGTTGAGGAAAAAGAGTACTTAACATTTCTCACTCTGTTTTCTTTGAGGACCTTGGTGTGGTAGCAACTTTCTTTTTTGACGGGGTATTTTTCCATTGCGTTGTCATAGCATACTTGAAGGTCGGAATGGGGTCTTGCCATCCAGTGAGTTCGAAGTGTTGTATGTTCAGTTCTTGTAGGAAGGCTGGTAGGTCCTCAGGGAACTGCAGTGTTGAGCGCCCAGATTTGGTGGCGATCAAGCATGCTGGGAAACCCCAGTGGTAAGTGATTCCTTCAGATTGCAGGCGCTGAAGTAGTGGTTTAAGAACTCTGCGTCTGTCTAGGGTAGCTTTGGAGAGGTCTGGGAATATATGGAGCTTTGCCCCAAAAATGTCTATGCCCTGCATATTGCGTAGTTTGGCCATCACAGCATTCTTATCTTCGAAGTAATGCAGACGACAAATGACATCGCAGGGCAATTCGTTGGCTAGGTTACGTGGCCTTAGTGCTCGATGTATTCGATCAAACCTTAGGGATTCTGTGGCAGTTCTGCCCAAAATCATGTTAAGACCTCCACGGATGGTTGCCTCCAAGTCGCTGTCTCTGGTGGCTTCGGGTAAGCCTCTGATGCGTAAGTTGTTCCTGCGACTGCGGTTCTCGAGGTCCTCGAGTTTATAAAGGTTGGCGCGGTGTGCTAGGGCTAGCTGTTTCACTGTGTCCTGTAGCTCAGAGATCGCGTGTTCATTCGTTTCTTGGCGCTGCTCTGTTTCCTCCACCCTGACGAGTATATGGGACATGTCTGTGCGCACAGCAGCGATCTCTTTTTTGATCGATCGTTCTAGGCTGTGAAACATTCCTGCGAGTTCCTTCTTAATACCGCTTAAGAGGGAAGTTGTCTCTGAGTCCGCCGGGGATCCCGGGTCTTCCATGGCCTCGGAACAGCAGGAAGAGGCGGGGGAGCTGTCTCGTAGAGAGGTGATCGAGGATGGGGACTCCACTGATCTAGAGAGTCTGGTCTGTGCGTTGCGTGTCCGTGGGCTACCGATTTCTGCAGCCAGGAACTTTTTAATGGAGCCCAAAGTGGAGGGACCGGTTGCAGTTCTCTTCCCGGATCTCTGGCTGTGTTTGGAGCGAGAGTTCACGTTTTTGCCGGGCATCGTTGGGATTAGGATCGGGTCGGCGTGAATGGGGCGCTCAACATGTGCGGCTGTTCAGCACCATTTTCAGGACATGCCCCGCTGTCCTGTGCTTATCCGCTCTGTACTGAGCTCTGTCACAGAGGTAACAGTGCTGACCTACTGGGTTGTAGAGAGCCTTGGGTGCAGCAATATGGCCGCCGTGTGAGTATCGGGTGGATTGGAGCTATTCAAGGTATCCAAATATGATGCTGCCGTTGGGTGTTGTGGTTGGATAGCTCATTAGGGTTTCAAAGTCAGTGTGGCAACCGAATTTGGAGGGTTACAGCGGGACTCGGGAGTAGCAAGATGGCTGCTGTGGGTGAATTAGTAGGCCGTGCTGGAGCCTGGGGCTCGCGTGCCGGTCCGCGGTCGAGTCTCCGATCCGCGGGTCGTGTATTTGGCATTGTGCGGCTCGGTTGGCTCAAGGAGGGAGGGAGGGGTCCTGGGCAGTGTATGGATGGAGACCAGGAGGTAAGGGCTGCCACAGATGGGCAGGGACCGGCCCGGTTTTCTGGCGGCCAGTAAAGTTACTATCTGCGTTCTAGGTGGGGCAGATGATGGCCTCAGGACACAGCAGGTTGTGCAGGGGTGATAGTTGATTAATTGTTACCTCTGTTCTCTGTGTTTAGAAGAAGGATGGCTGTGGATTCCTGATGCTACCAGATAGTAATAAAGCAGGCCTGGGTGTACCAAGATGGCCGCCGGACTTTTTTAAGCTCACTCCTGAGTGATTTTATAAGTCCCTGTTGCACATTAAGTGGTCCTCACAGGCCATCTGATGGCACTGACCCCAGCCCCAGTGAATAATGGGGTCCAAGAGGGCAGATGGAGTCCTGTGGAGGCTGCAGATGGAGAGTCCTGCACCGCCGCGGGTAGGCCGCAAAAGCCGGGGCCTCAATTTATTGACGCCGCGGACCGGAGCTTCCGATCCGCGGAATAAACATCTCCGATTGTGGCTGCAGGGATGGGGAGGCTGATGATGTGGAAAGTGCCTCTTACCCGGGTCCCCAGATGGCAGATGCCTCCAGATATAGTAATTCTATGCAGGGAGCTCCTCTAAAACACGTCCAGTCTCTTCTGCCTGGGAACACTCGTCTTCTTTCATTCTACGGAGCATCGAGTACACCTTGACACACAATTATTTTGTGTTCCAGGAAGAGTACTATAGACAAATCAAGGGCACAGCTATTGGGGCCAGGTTTGCCCCGAGTTATGCCAACCTCTTCATGGGATACTGGGAGCATTTCCACATTTGGTCCAATAATCCCTTAGGGGCGAACCTGGTCTTGTATGCTCGTTACATTGACGATATCTTGATTATCTGGGATGGCACCGTTGCCCAGTTAGCTTCCTTCCTGGCACACTGTCAGAATAATCTCTTTGAGATCGAGTTCACTCATGTCTTGGACAGCCAAAAGTTAGTATTTTTGGATTTGGAGCTGATGGTGGATGACGAGCTTCGGATCTTCTCTGGAACGCGCTTCAAGCCAACAGCTGGTAATTCTTATCTCCATGCCAGGAGTCACCATCACCCCAGATGGATAAAGAATGTACCGTTAGGGCAGTTTTGCCGGCTTCAAAGAACCTGTTCCCGTTTATCGGATTATGACGAACAAAGTGACGTATTAAGAAGGAAGTTTTTGGAGAAAGGGTATGACCAGGTTACTATTGAGGATGCCTATAGCAAGTATCGGCAGAAATACCTACAGGTCATGGATGCAGACGATAAGTTTCCGGAGAAGACGTCCGAGAGTTGGGATTCGTGTCGTCGTCCAGAATTCTCATTTAACACCAGGTTCACTAATAAGGCATTCCCGATTAAACTCATTATAAAAAAATACTGGGGTATCCTACATCGGGACCCCTGCCATAGTAAAGTCCTCCCCGAACACCCTACGTTCATCTTTTGCAGACCCAAGAACCTGAGGGGCTATATCGCACCTAGCAGAATTCGCCCACAAAAAGCAGTCGCTCATCAGAACTGGAGTGGGCTCTTTGACCAAAAGGGCAGCTATAGATGTGGAGTTCCTAACTGTGGGGCATGCCAATACATGTGGCACAGAAAGGAGGTTGTGGTTGTGGATGGCCAAACCCACGCCATCCGTCCATTCATCAATTGTGGCTCAGAGTTTGTGGTATATTGCCTATTATGCCCCTGTGGTTTGATGTATGTGGGTCGCACTACTCGCACTCTAAGGTTCGGGGAACACAAAAGGAATATACTGAAGGGTTTTGACAAACATTCGTTACCCCTGCATTTTTTAAACAGTCATAATTAGAACCCCTCTGGCTTAAGACTCTTTGGGCTAGAGGTTATGAGAGAGGATGTTGATGTTGGGCGGAGATTCCGCAAGCTATGCAGAAGGGAATCCTTTTGGATCCACCGTCTGGGGGCCTTAGCACCGAAAGGTCTTAACATAGGGCTAGATGTCCAGACCCTAATGTAATAGCCCAGCTCTGCATATGCACCTCGGTTTCAGCCCACCATTACCATGTCCCTGTGTCCTCCTTGTTATCTTCATCAACAGAGCATTGGGTTATACCCACCAGGTCCTTGTTGTTTCCTCTTGGTTATCTCCTTGGTAGTAGTCCCTTAATCCCTGAGTGGGTAGGGCAGATAGTGAGTTGTCAGTAGGGCTTGCCAACCTCCCTGCCCTGGCCTACCAGGGATTCCCTTACCCAACTTCTACCTGGCTCTTCCTTGTTGTGGTTTCCCTGGTAACAGGAGCTAACCTTTTGAGTGTACCGATTTACTTGGTCCTCACCATTTCTTTGGAGAAGATCAATAGATGAACAATTAAAGAATAATTCTAAACCAAAACTACATTTGTTCTAATATGTACTGCAAGGAATTTATTTGCACATGTTTGTTCATCCCTTTTTTTTTTTTTTTGGCAATCATCATCATCATTATTATTATTATTATTATTATTGTTTTTTTAATTATTTTTTGTGTTTATATACATCTAAGAGAGAATTTACAGGCATGTATGTGTGTGTGTATTATTACCGCCCAACTGTAGTTAACAATTTCTAAAAATGTATATAATTGCATCCGTATTAGTAGTTATATTTATTATTCATTTATTTTTCAATTTTTTTTTAATTTTATTTATTTTTTTTTTCCTGAAGTATTGCAGTTGTTTATTGATTATCCATTGAATGCCTATTTTTGTAGTTCAATTTGCTTTGCTGTTCAACATCCAAATATTTCTTAGGAATTGTTCATTTTATGTATCATGTATCTATATATTATCCACCCCTACATTTTTATATATTGCATATTTTTTATACATATTGTATTTGTTTTGACAGACATTTGTCAGAGGTTTGTTTAACTTGTCTTGGTACTTCCAGACTGACGGGCAGTTGGTTCAATCCCCTTGTTCCATGAGGATGCCTTTTTTGGGTGCACAGACAACATGCAGGTGATGCAATTTCCGGCAGATCTGACATCACCTGCAATGCCCCTGGAACAATCTGTACATTGCTATGTTAGCCGTTTTGACGGCCCCATTATGAGGAGACACTATGAGGGGGACAGAGATGAGGGATGCCTTATTCCCTGCTATGGAGTCTTCTTGCAGTTTTACCTTAGGGACGGGAGCGATCCCGGCACTTCCGCCCCCCCCCCCCTCCCACTTCCTGTGTCTCCATACAAGGGATTTGCCACAGAGTGGATGGTAGTCACACACCTGAAAAAGTGAGTATTCCTTCCTTTTGGTGTACATGTTTTTGGGCAAGATACTTTACATATGAGAACGATTTCTCCTTTTAATTCAATCAATACCTATTTAATATACAATTTTTTAATAATTTTTTTGTTTGTTTGTTGCTCTTGTGTATTTCTGTGCACCCTCCCCAAATTCATTGGTCAAGTGAATGATTGGTAAGTGACCAATTTGCAAGGTGATTGAACTTTCATTCTCTCCTGGTCATTTTATGTATATTTACCACTTTGTCTGGCAGTCCAGACTAGCACAGTTTTGAGGAAGGGGGTGCGCCTCCGAAAGGCGGCATCTGTTACCCCACCTTGTGCTCTTTCATCTACCCATTTGCATCTTCTCGCTTTGGTTTTATGGCTTTGTGATACCACATTGTGGTTTTGTGAGTATTCATTTTTAAACTTTTTTACAATTCTAATAAATTTTTATGGTAATGCACTAGGTGCGTTTGCCTCCCTTATGGTTTTGTTTTTTACTTGCTGTTCTGTGATGCACTAAGACAGGGCATGATGGAGATGATCTACAGGAAGTGATGGAAGGAAAAAGCATTTTTTTTAACCACTTGGTGCTGGACGATGTACCCTTATATTGACCGACTGCATGGTTATACTGGGATGATGCCTGTGGAGCACTTGTAAAGTTTGTCAGCCGGGTGAGAACTTTCTTGTAAAAGCAATCTTAGCAGCCACCTTCCTGGGCTCTCTCATCCCAGAGGGGAACCCGGGATTGCAGCCGGCGGGACCATAAAGCTGATCAGTGACTGGAATGGCCCTAATCATCTCTATTGTCTGACACCATAAGCCATGAGTATTTTGTCACTTCTATTTTTGCCGGGTGTAAACAATTAGTGATTTGTGTAAATCTTTGGATCATACTGATCTTGGTATGGTCCGAAGCTTTTAAGGGCAGAGGAGACATCTGGTGTTTAACAGACCCCAGATGTCTCAATAAAGAGGACCTGTCATTGCCTATTGCTATCACAAGGGATGTTTACATTCCTTATGAGAGCAATAAAATTGTTAAAAAAAATGAAAGGTACAGTGTGAAAATAAACAAATGTAATAACATAAAAAAAAAAAAATGTAACCACTCGAAGACCAAACCTTTTCTGCCGCTTAGTTTACATGTAACCATCAGTATTTTTTGCTGGACAATTTCTCAGAACCCCCAACCATTATATATATATATTTTTAAAGCAGAGGCACTAGAGAATAAATTGATGGGTTTTGAAATTTTTTATTTCACACGGTAATTGCGCAGCAGTTTTTCAAATGCAGTTTAAAAAAAAAAAATACACTTTGAATTTTAATGCACAAACACAATATAATACCTAATTGGTAAAACATAAACGATGATGCCATGCAAAGTAAATAAGATACCAAATATGTTGTGCTTTAAAATTGGGCACGCCCTTGCAACTGTGACACACGACAGGAATTTTGCTATTCGTAAGATGCTGTAAAAGCCTTTAGATTTACAAAGGAGTTCTGGTGCTGGAATTACTGCCCATGATCTGACGTTCGTGGTGATACCTCACATGTGTGGGACGATCTCTGTTTCAATGCATGCGAGACTGATGCATGGGTTCACATTTGCACGCAGGCAGGGGCACCTTAATTTTTTTTTAATCACTTATGTATTTTGTTTTTATTTTATTTTTGTACTGTCGTTTTTAATTTTTTTTTTTTAAGTCACTTTGATCACTGATCAAGAGCAATAATTATAGCACCAAATCCCCTGTGAAGATCTAAAGTGGTAACCTGTAAAAGCTTTACCTATGGATAATATAAATTCTGTAGTTTACGGCTCTTTCACAGGTATGCACAATTTTAAAGCGTGACATCTTTGGTATCTGTTTACATTGCATAACATCATCTTTTAAAAGTCTGCTGTCAAACCTACTCTTCACCTTAAATATTTTGGCCTCATTTTGGACACAACCCAGAACAAGGTCTTTCTTTCAGAAAACAAAATTTCTCCTATCGTTCACTGACAGACGCAGCTCTTCATTACGTGTGGGGTTTATGCTGGTCTCACTAGGAGTTAACTAGGCAGGGAAAAGAAACAGCTGGCCCCTCCCATGGGGCCGTCCTCTCTTCCCACATAACCCCCTCCATAGAATAGCTCACCAGTCTAAATGCCTAGTTTGCAAGGAGTTGACCTGGCTTCCCTGTAGGGGAATTGTGGTCCTGTTTGTGACCATTCTTTTTAATTTTTTTGTCTCCTATCAAGATCGATCTGCTATCAAGCCGGTCGGGGCATGGGCTCTGTACTCTCACCAACCTGGCCGACCGATGTGAGCCAGTCCCGACTTATGGGGACCCACCGCATTGTACCCGTTTCGTGCGGGCGGCCTGATGTGATCCCCCCTTGCGCCCAGCCCCGGATGCGATTCGGGAAGGGCGATTTCTCTGGCCTGCAGCATACCGCCCAAGAAGGGGCGGAAGGTCTGCGACTGGGTGGCTGCCCACGGCGCTCGTCGGAGTGGTGAGTGAGAGTTCCTGCCTTCTCCCCCCCCCCCCCTTTTTTTTTAAGGGCGGAAAGGAGGACCGACGACCAAAAAAAGTTTTTCTTTGCTGGGTAGCCACTGGTGGGGCGCGTGGAGCTCCTGTTCACCCCCCCCCCCCCGCACCGCACGATCGTTCAGCACCGTTCGTACCATTTTTCGCCACCATGCGGCGATCGGCCGCCATTTTGCAGCGGACTGCCTCCATTTTACCGTAGCCGCAGACATTTTGGGCCTATGGGGCTTTCCCTCTAGCGCTCAGAGCGGCTGTTTGCGGTACTGCACGTTCCCTGAAGGTGTTTTCGGCCTCTTTTGACTGCATGCCTCTGCAATACACGTGTGTGCAGCATTTTTCCTTCTCTGTGGAAGGGTGGAGAACTGGCGGTGCGGCTCTTCTGACAATCCTTCAGGGTTACAGGCAGTGGAACAGCAAGTATAGCTGGGCTCCCCTGTGGGTGCTTGTGGCGGTGGGTGCAGTCCTCCTGGGTTCCCTGGTGCACTGTGGGGCGGTGGTGTGCGGCAGTGTGGGGGTGCCTCATCGTCTTTCTTGGTGTCACTGAGGGGAGATGTCAGATTACACTGCTGAGCCTGCTGAGGAGGCAAAATCTGCGCAAGGGGCATTTTTGGACCAGCTGCGGGCGGTCTTTAGTGAATTTCTCCCCAGGGCGGATGGCGCCCGACAGGCCCCCAAGAAGCGTCCCCCTCCTCCTCTTTATTCATCAGGGGAGGATTCTGATCCAAAAATGGTCTCAGGAGTCTCAGGGACCCCAGTGGACCTGTCTGATGGGGAACTGGACCCATCGGACGGCGAAGAGGATCAGGGGGTGGCGCCAAAAAGCGCTGGTCGCCGCCATTATTACTGGCATTCGCACTAAGCTGCGACTGGGTCAGGATGGCGAATCGCAGTCTGCTGCGTATGTGTGTGGGTCCTCTAGACCCCCTAGGGTCCCCAAGGCTTACCCCTACAATGATTTTTTTTGATCATTTTCTTTATCGTGAATGGCAGCGTCCGCAGCACTCTTCTTCGCTGTCAAAATGGTTCTCTGCTCGCTATCCCTTTGAGGAAAGCTTTTTGAAAAAATGGGATCGCCTGTGGTGGACCCACCTATAGCCCGCCTTAATAAGGCGACGACCATTCCTCTGGAAGGGACCCCTTCTTTTAAGGATCCCTCTGATAGAAAAACCAACGCTTTTAAAGTCACTGTTCCTGGTGGCAAGCTCTGCCGTGTGACCAGCCCTGGCGTCCGCCATGGCGGCTCAACATCTGTATGAGCGTATGGAAGAGCTCCAGAAGGATCTGGAAAACGGTCGCCTGATGAATGCGCCACAGAGGGCTGAGTTTTTGCTCCAAGGGTTCAAGTACCTTTGTGATGCGGCCGTTGATTTACTGCCGATGTTATCCAGAATAACGATATTTGCCGTCATACTCAGACGGATACTTTGGTTGCGTTCTTGGTCCGGTGACCATGCTTCCAAAAAGGCGCTTGCTTACCTCCCTTTTCAGGGTGGACGTCTATTTGGTCCACGTTTGGATGAGATTATTAAGGACTTCACGGGAGGTAAGAGTATCTTCCTTCCAGAGCCCCGCAGGCGTGAGTTTCGCCGTAGACAGGAGCCCCCCCCCTTCGGGTTAGAAGAAGTTTTTTCACCCCCCGGGCGCAACAGGTAAAGGGACCCGCCCCGGTAAGTTCGCTGCAGGGGCCGGAAGACGGCAGTGGCTGCGCAAAACCGAAAAGGCGGAAGACAAGTCCTCAGCCTGATGGGTTGCCCCCACCCGGGTCTCGGGTGGGGGGACGTCTTCTGGGGTTCGCAGACCTGTGGCTGGCTCACATTTCCGACCACTGGGTCCGGGAAGTGGTGTCCACCGGGTACAGGATAGAGTTCATCACTCTGCCCACAGACAGGTTCTTCCCATCAAATTTAGGGCTCCCGCAAGAATGCCGGGAGGCCCTTTTTGGGGCTGTACAAGCCCTCTCAGACCAGGGGGTGATCGTGCCAGTGCCCCCAGAAGAGACGTTTCGAGGGTTCTACTGGAATTTCTTCGTGGTTCCCAAAAAAGGGGGGGTTCGGTATGACCGGTATGTCAGGGCACGGAAATTCCGGATGGAATCTATCTGCTCGGTTGTGGCCGCCCTTTATCAGGGGGAATTTTTGGCGTCCCTGGACATCAGGGATGCGTACCTCCATGTACCCATTCATCCACGACATCAGCGCTTCCTGCGCTTTGCGGTGGGAGACCTCCATTTTTAATTTGTGGCACTCTCCTTCGGCCTGGCCTCAGCACCTCGAGTTTTCACAAAACTGCTAGCCCTGGTGTTGGCGTTGCTGCAACAGAGAGGCATTGCGGTAGTGGCATACCTGGATGATCTGCTCCTGCGAGCGGAGTCCGCCTCGGCTCTGGAGGAGAATGTGGGAATCACAATGACTTCACTGCTGGACTTCGGCTGGTTACTGAACCTGCAGAAGTCGTCGGTGTCTCCATCCCGTTGCCTGGAGTATCTGGGTCTAATTCTAGACACAGAGCAGGCGAAGGTGTTCCTCCCTCCGGCCAAGTTGCTGTGTCTGCAGTCGGCAGTGTGCACTCTTTTGTCGCACCGTCAGTCTTCATTACGGTTCTGTATGCAGGTGCTGAGGCTCATGGTCTCGTTGAGGCGATGCCATTTGCCCAGAGTCACACTCGTCTCCTTCAGCGAGCGATTCTGGCTCGGTGGGACAGGTCCCCTCGGTCGTTGGACCTTCTGATCCGTCTGAGCTCCCAGACCAGGGCGTCTGACCTGGTGGCTTCGGGACTCGGCCCTAACTCAGGGGAAGACGTTCCTACCCCTCCAGTGGGTGATCATCACCACGGATGCCAGTCTTTCGGGCTGGGGAGGGATCCTGGGGCAGCTATCTGCCCAGGGCCGTTGGTCGGCACAGGAAGCTTGCCTCCCCATCAACGTTCTGGAGCTGAGAGCAATCAGATTATGCCTTTTTCACTGGACAGTGAGATTGCAGGGTCGTCCGATTCGAATTCAATCGGACAATGCCACAGCAGTGGCGTATGTGAACCATCAGGGCCGCACAAGGAGTCCAGCAGCTGCAGCGGAGGCAGCTCTGATACTGCGTTGGGCGGAACTTCACGTTACAGCGATCTCAGTCATTTACATTCCAGGTGTGGAGAACTGGCAGGCGGACTTTCTCAGTCGCCAGACGCTGGACCAAGGAGAGTGGTCCCTCCACCTGGAGGTGTTCAATCAAATTTGCAGCAGACTGGGTACGTCGGACATGGATCTCATGGCGTCCCGGTTCAATCACAAGGTGAGAACCTTTGTGTCCAGAACGAAGGATCCGTTGGCAGTGGCCACGGACGCTCTGGTGGCCCCCTGGGGCTGTTATCGTCTTCTGTACGCCTTTCCTCCGATAAGACTGCTCCCGCGATTAATACGCAGGATAGTGGCGGAAGGCATATCAATTATCCTGGTGGCTCCAGATTGGCCTCGGCGCACTTGGTACGCCGACGTGGTGCAAATGGTGGCAGACGCCCCTTGGCGGCTCCCGCTGCGAGACGATCTTCTGTCTCAGGGACCCATCTTGCACCCTGCTTTACCCTCGCTGGCTTTGACTGCTTGGCTATTGAGTCCCAGGTGCTAAGGGACAGGGGAGTCGCCGACTCCGTAATCCCTACTTTGTTAAAAGCTCGTAAGTGTACTTCTCGCAAGATTTATCACCGCACCTGGAAGGCTTACATAGCTTGGTGTGAGGCAGAGGGTCATAACCCTCGCTCTTATGTCGTGTCTAGGGTCCTGACTTTTTTGCAACAGGGCCTGAACAAAAAACTGGCTTTGAGTACTCTCAAGGGCCAGATATCGGCTCTGGCGATTTCTCTTCCAGAGACCCTTCGCTTCGCACTCCTTGATTCGTACCTTTGTACAAGGTGTGCGACACGTGGCCCCTCGGGTGAGGACTCCGATGGCTCTGTGGGATCTGAATTTGGTGCTTTCTGTTCTTCAGAAACCACCTTATGAGAATATCAGGGAGATTTCCTTACAACTGCTGTCGCAGAAGGTGGCCTTTTTAGTTGCCATCACTTCCGCTAGGCCGGTGTGGGAATTAGCAGCACTATCGTGCAAGTCTCTCTACTTGGTCATGCATAAGGATAAGGCTGTCTTGCGACCGTCTCCTTCCTTCCTTCCGAAGGTGGTTTCTTCCTTTCACATTAATGAAGATGTTGTCCTTCCTTCATTGTGCTCTCGCCCATCGCACCCAAAGGAGTTTGAGTTGCATGCTTTGGACGTGGTGAGGGCCTTATGGGTGTACTTGGCTGCTACAGCTTCTTTTCGAAAAAGCTGCTGCCTTGTTTGTACTGCCAGAGGGCCCGCGCAAAGTGTTGGCGGCCTCGTCGGCTACGATTTCTCATTGGATTAGAAAAACCGTGACCCATGCGTATTCTGTTCGGGGCAAGGTTCCCCCTTTTCCGGTCACGGCTTATTCTACCCGGGCTGTTAGCACTTCCTGGGCTTTCAGACACCAGGCCTCGGTGTCACAGGTGTGCAAGGCGGCCACTTGGCCCTCGGTTCACACTTTCACTAAGTTTTATAAAGTTGATGTGTTTGCATCTTCGGATGCTGCTTTTGGCCGCAAAGTTTTGCAGGCGGCAGTGTAGGCGCGTCTGGCGCCTCCTTAGAGGTTGTTGGGTACTGTTGTTAGCGTTTACCCACTCTTCTTTTTGATACAGCTTGGGGACATCCCCACACGTCATGATGAGCTGCGTCTGTCAGTGAACGATAGGAGAAAAAGGTATTTTATTAAAACTTACCGTAAAATCCTTTTCGAGTTCACTGACAGACGCAGCACCCACCCCTCTGTGCTCTGTTCTGGTACGGCTTGTGTACGAACTGGTGAGCTATGCTATGAGGGGGTTTATGTAGGAAGAGAGGACGGCCCCCATGGGAGGGGCCAGCTATTTCTTTTCCCTGCCTAGTTAACTCCTAGTGGGACAAGCATAAACCCCACACGTCATGATGAGCTGCGTCTGTCAGTGAACTCGGAGAAAAGGATTTTACGGTAAGTTTTAATAAAATCCCTTTTTGCCGTCATACTCAGACGGATACTTTGGTTGCGTTCTTGGTCCGGTTACCATGCTTCCAAAAAGGGGCTTGCTGGCCTCCCTTTTCAGGGTGGATATCTATTTGGTCCACGTTTGGATGAGATTATTAAGGACTTCACGGGAGGTAAGAGTACCTTCCTTCCAGAACCCCGCATACGTGAGTTTCGCCATAGACAGGGGCCCCCTCCCTCGGGTCAGAAGAGGTTTTTTCGCGCCCCGGGTGCAGCAGGTAAAGGGACTCGCCCCGGTAAGGTCGCTGCAGGGGCCGGAAAACGGCAGTGGCAGCGCAAAACCGAAAAGGCGGAGGACAAGTCGTCCTCAGCCTGATGGTTTGCCCCCCCCCCGGGATTCGGGTGGGGGGACGTCTTCTGGGGTTCGCAGGCCGGTGGCTGGCCCACATTCCCGATCGTTGGGTTCGGGAAGTGATGTCCACCGGGTACAGGATAGAGTTCAACACTCTACCCCCAGACAGGTTCTTCGCATCAAACTTAGGGCTCCTGCAGGACCGCCAGGAGGCTCTTTTTGGGGCTGTCCAAGCACTTTCGGACCAGGGGGTGATCGTGCCAGTGCCTCCAAAAGAGAGGTTTCGAGGTTTCTACTTGAATCTATTCATGGTTCCCAAAAAAGGGGGGGTGGGGGGGTTCGGCCAGTACTGGACCTGAAGGCCCTGAACCGGTATGTCAGGGCGCGAAAATTCCGGATGGAATTTATCCGCTCAGTCGTGGCCGCCCTTCTTCAGGGGGAATTTCTGGTGTCCCTGGACATCAGGGATGTGTACCTCCATGTACCCATTCTTCTACGGCATCAGCGCTTCCTGCGCTTTGCAGTGGGAGACCTCCACTTTCAATTTGTGGCACTCCCCTTCAGCCTGGCTTCAGCACCTCGAGTTTTCACAAAACTGCTAGCCCCGGTGTTGGCGTTGCTCCCACAGAGAGGCATTGCGGTAGTAGCCTACCTAGACGACCTGTTCCTGCGAGTGGAGTCCGTCTCGGCTCTGGAGGAATGTGAGAATCGCAATGACATTGCTGCAGGACTTGAGTTGGTTACTCAACCTGCAGAAGTCGTCGGTCTCTCCATCCCGTCGCCTGGAGTATCTGGTTCTAATTCTGGACACAGAACAGGCGAAGGTGTTCCTCCCTCCAGCCAAGTTGCTGTCTCTGCAGTCGGCAGTGCGAACTCTCCTGTCGCACCATCGGTCTTCATTACGGTTCTGTATGCGGGTGCTGGGGCTCATGGTCTCGTCGTCCGAGGCGATCCCATTCGCCCAGAGTCGCACTCGTCTCCTTCAGCAAGCAATTCTGGCTTGGTGGGACAGGTCCCCTTGGACCTTCATATCCGTCTGAGCTCCCAGACCAGGGCGTCTCTGACCTGGTGGCTTCGGGACTCAGTCCTGACTCAGGGGAAGTCGTTCCTGCCCCTTCAGTGGGTGATCATCACCACGGATGCCAGTCTTTCAGGCTGGGGAGGGATCCTGGGGCAATTGTCTGCCCAGGGCCGTTGGTCGGCACAGGAGGCTAGCCTCCCCATCAATGTACTGGAGCTGAGAGCAATCAGATTGTGCCTTTTTCACTGGACAGTGAGATTGCAGGGTCGTCCGATTCAAATTCAATCGGACAATGCCACAGCAGTGGCGTATGTGAACCATCAAGGCGGCACAAGGAGTCCAGCAGCTGCGGCGGAGGCAGCTCTGATACTACGGTGGGCGGAACGTCACATTCCGGCAATATCTGCCATTTACATTCCAGGTGTGGAGAACTGGCAGGCGGACTTTCTCAGTCGCCAGACGCTGGACCAGGGAGAGTGGTCTCTCCACCCGGAGGTGTTCAATCAGATTTGCTGCAGATGGGGGACGCCAGACGTGGATCTCATGGCGTCTCGATTCAATCACAAGGTGGAGACCTTTGTGTCCAGAACGAAGGATCCGTTGGCAGTGGCGACGGACGCTCTGGTGGCCCCCTGCGGTCATTAATGACTTCTGTCCGCTTTCCCTCCGATAAAACTGCTTCCGCGATTGATACGCAGGATAGTGGCGGAGGGGATGCCAATAATCCTGGTGGCTCCAGATTGGCCTCGGCGCACTTGGTACGCCGACGTGATGCACATGGTGGCAGACGCCCCTTGGCGGCTCCCGCTGCGAGACGACCTTCTGTCTCGGGCCCATCTTGCACCCTGCTTTACCCTCGCTGGCTTTGACGGCTTGGCTATTGAGTCCCCGGTGTTAAGAGACAGGGGAGTCGCTGACTCAGTGATCCCTACGTTGTTGAAGGCTCGCAAGTCTACTTCCCGCAAGATTTACCACCGCACCTGGAAGGCTTATGTAGCTTGGTGCGAGGCAGAGGGTCATAACTCTCGCTCTTATGTCGTGTCCAGGGTCCTAACTTTTTTGCAGCAAGGTCTGAACAAAAAACTGGCTTTGAGCACACTCAAGGGCCAGATATCGGCTCTGGTGATTCTTTTTCGGAGACCTTTGGCTTTGCACACGTTGATTCGTACTTTTGTACAAGGTGTACGACATGTGGCGCCTCGGGTGAAGGCTCCGATTGCTCCGTGGGGTCTGAATTTGGTGCTTTCTGTACTTCAGAAACCGCCATATGAGAATATCAGGGAGATTTCCTTACAATTGCTGTCGCAGAAGGTGGCCTTTTTAGTTGCCGTCACTTCCACCAGACGGGTGTCTGAATTAGCAGCACTATCCTGCAAGTCTCCCTACCTGATCCTACATAGGGACAAGGCGGTCTTGCGACCCTCTCCTTCATTCCTTCCGAAGGTGGTTTCTTCCTTTCACATTAATGAAGATAATGTTCTTACTCCATTGTGCCCTCGTCCATCGCACCCAAAAGAGATGGAGTTGCATACTCTGGACGTAGTGAGGGCCTTACAAGTGTACTTGGCTGCTACAGCTTCTTTTCGAAAAGCTGATGCCTTGTTTGTGCTGTCAGAGGGTCCGCACAAAGGGTTGGCGGCCTCGTCGGCTACGATTTCTCCTTGGATCAGACAGACCGTGACCCATGCGTATTCTGTTCGTGGCAAGGTTCCCCCTTTTCCGGTCACAGCTCATTCTACCCGGGCTGTTAGCACTTCCTGGGCTTTTAGACACCAGGCTTCGGTGTCACAGGTGTGCAAGGCGGCCACTTGGGCCCCGGTTCACACTTTCACTAAGTTTTATAAAGTTGATGTATTGGCATCTTCAGATGCTGCTTTTGGCCGCAAAGTTTTGCAGGCGGCAGTGTAGGAGCGTCTGGTGCCTCCTTAGAGGTTCAGTGGGGTACTGTTAGCGTTTACCCACCCCTCTTTTTTGACACAACTTGGGGACATCCCCACACGTAATGAAGAGCTGCGTCTGTCAGTGAATGATAGGAGAAAAAGGGATTTTATTAAAACTTACCGTAAAATCATTTTCTCCGAGTTCACTGACAGACGCAGCACCCACCCCTCTGTGATCTGTTCTTGTACGGCTTGTGTACGAACTGGTGAGCTTTTCTATGGAGGGGGTTTATGTGGGAAGAGAGGACGGCCCCATGGGAGGGGCCAGCTGTTTCTTTTCCCTGGTTAGTTAACCCCTAGTGAGACCAGCATAAACCCCACACGTAATGGAGAGCTGCGTCTGTCAGTGAACTCGGAGAAAAGGATTTTACGGTAAGTTTTAATAAAATCCCTTTTCTCTAAGATCTCATGCTCAGATTTTATGATCAAAGAGCATCCCAGAGATTCTCTGAGAGTTCTGGGCCTCATAGTAGCCTCATTTGTGTACCCTTCGCTCAATTCCATTCAATACCTCTCTAATTTATCTTGTTGGCCTGGAACAAGTGTGCTCTTTCTCCTGAGCTCCCTATGCACCTCTCCAGCTAAGCAGGAAACTCACTAGCTTACTAACAAAAGAAAAAGTACACACCAAACAGGTTTGTGGCACTGACCTTCTAAATTGTAACATGCAGTGCCCTATGGAAAAAAAAAGTACATTTGGGATAGAGGTAAAAAGATGAAAATAAGAATAATGATAAAAAGTGAATAAAAGTTGATGAAAAAAAAAAAAAAAAAAAATATATATATATATATATATATATATATAAAATATAA
>BLSH010064465.1:170655-181968 GCA_018402905.1 Glandirana rugosa
GGGAAATTGGTAGTCATGTCCGGATACTCCTGGGCAACCTCTTCTCCCTTTTTTAACTAAAAAAACATATTGAATGGCATTTTAGGAAAAGAGACTCAAGTGACTGTCTACGTCGTAAGAATACTGTGTACCCCAATACGAGTAGGATGATCCTCATCTGATCCGTTTTTGTTTGTTTTCGCATCCAACCGGGGAGGGTCCCCCGGCAGGAGTGGAGTCGTATATTAGGGGGACGAGACGTATCGTGTAGTCAAGCATTGTTCGACATGTTTTGGTTGCGTCTCCCCACCCACGACACAGACAGTCACTTGAGTCTCTGTTCCTAAAATGTCATTCAATATGTTTTTTAGGTAAAAAGAGGGCGCGGTTAGCGCCGCCTGAGAGGGCGTCTTTCTGTTGGGTACATTTGTTATGGTTTGCCCACCCCTCTTGATTGGCACAGCTTTTGGACGTCCCCATGTGTCATAAGAATGCTGCATCTGTCAGTGAACGGAAGAGAAAAATGGATTTTTTGTATAACTTACTGTAAAATCCTTGTCTCTGAGTTCACTGACAGACACAGCACCCACCCCTCTGCGTTGGTTTTGTACAGCTTGTTACGAACTGATGTGCTATGCAGAGCAGGGGGATTATATGCTGAGGTGAGGACGGCCCCCTGGGAGGGGCCAACCTACGCTTTTGTTTGTTTTTGCCTAGTCTACTCCTAGTAGGATGAGCATAACCCCATGTGTCATAAGAATGCTGCATCTGTCAGTGAACTCAGAGAAAAGGATTTTACGGTAAGTTATACAAAAAAATCAATTTTTTCCCTCTTCTCCAACGGGTCCTCATAGGCCTGTACTGATGGTTAAAGGGGGCACTTTAGGATGTTTGTAGATTCATGTACTATCGCTAGAGATCCTCTTCCTTCCCTGCTTAAATATGTCTATCTCCTGTTACCATGAATTGTTTTTTTAAAATAGTTTTTTATGTATGGATTTTAACTATTATTACAATCAATATTAATTACATTTTGTATTAAATTGTGCAAGGGCTGGCCACGCTGGTTCTGTAACATTACGGGGGTTTTACTCAGCTGCAGCTGTTCCCAGGTCTGACCGCACTAGCTGAGCAGATTACACTCCCTATTTAAAACCTATAGCCAGCGCTAGATGAACCAGCTGAAGGAGGCGTGGTCCAAGCCTCTGACACTCGTTTTATTGGCCAAATCCTTTGTGGCCGTTGCATACTGCCTTGTCTCGGAAGATTCTACCGGCCCCCGCCTGATCCTCCTAGAGCCTGAGGCTTCCCACAGGACACAGGCACAAACTTTCAGACCACACGTAGGATCTTCCGGCGGCTCAAACGAACCCTGCACCAGATACGCCTGCAATCCCTCAGCACTGTGTTAGTGCATTTTATTATGTTACCTTTCACTATATGAAATAAATGATGCTGCACTGAGATTGGTCTGGCACTTCTGTTTCCTCTCTTCCCCAATTCACTAGTTTAGTGGATTTCCAATCCAGCCTTGAAAATTGGTAAGTCATTTTTGAAACACCCGTGGAGGGTGATAACAGATACCAGCCTCCCAGGCTTCACAGTTCAGGGAACATGGTCAACCCAAAGAAGCCAAGCTCCCTGTCAGCATCCTGGAGCTCAGAGTGATAAAGCTAGCTCTGAATCACATAATTGCATTTTCGCCTATCGTTCACTGACAGGCGCAGCTCATCATGACATGTGGGTTTATGCTTGTCCCACTAGGAGTTAACTAGGCAGGGAAAAGAAACTGCTGGCCCCTCCCATGGGGGCCGCCCTCTCTTCCTACATAAACCCCCTCATAGCATAGCTCTTCTGTTCTTATGCCTAGTTTGCAAGGAGTTGACCTGGCTTCCCTTTAGGGGAATTTGTGGTCCTGTTTGTGACCATTTTTTATTTTGTTTTCTTTTATTTGACTTCTATCAAGACTTTGATCTGCTATTAAGAACCCGGTCGGGGCATAGAGGGTCCTTGGGCCCTGTTCTTTCCCCCGACCTAAACAACCAATGCGAGCCAGTCCCGACAAATGGGGACCCGCAGCATCGTGCCCGTTCCGTGCGGGCGGCCTGGGGTGACCCCCCTCTTGCGCCCAGCCCCGGATGCGATTCGGCAAGGGCGATTTTCTGGCCTGCAGCATACCGCCCAAGAGGGGGCGGAAGGTCTGCGACTGGGTGGCTACCCACAGCACTCGTCGGAGTGGTGAGTGAGAGTTCCTGCCTTTCCCCCCTTTGAGGGGCGGAAAGGGGGACCGACGGCCGCATATAAAAAAAAAAAAAAGTTTCCTTGCTGGTGGGACGTGTGGAGCTCCTGTTCACCCCCCCGCACCCCTCCCTCTCCCCCCCCCGCACCGATCGTCTTGGCCGTTTCATTTTTCACCGCCATGCGGTGATCAGCCGCCATTTTGCGGCGGACCACCGCCATTTTGCCGTAACCATGGACAACTTGGGCCTATGGGGCTTTACCTCTAGCTCTCAGAACGGCTGTTTGTGGTACTGCACGTTTCCTGAAGGTGTATTTTGGCCTCTAGTTTTTAACGGCCATTTTGACTGCATACCTCTGCAATACACGTGTCATGCAGCGTTTTTTTCCTTCTCTGTGGAACAGTGATCTGGCGGCGTGGCTCTTCTGACGATACATCCAGAAGTTACAGGCAGCAGAACAGCAAGTATAGCCTGTGGGTGCTGGTGGGCAGTGGGTGCAGTTGTCCTGGTGCACTGTGGGCGGTGGCGTGCGACAGTGTGGGGGTGCCTGATTCTCCTTAGTCCCCTGTGTGTCACTAAGAGTGTTTTTCTGGGGGAAAGCGATGGCAGATTACACTGCTGACCCTGCTGAGGAGGCATCAGCGGCGGCGCAATCTGCACAAGGGGCTTTTTTGGACCAGCTACGGACTGTCTTTAGCAAATTTCTCCCCTGAGCGGAGATCGCCCAACAGGCCCCCAAGAAGCGTCCCCCTCCTCCTCTTTATTCATCAGGGGAGGATTCTGAGCCGGAAGTGGCCTCATGGGTCTCAGAGACCCCAGTGGACCTATCCGATGGGGAACTGAGCCCATCGGACGGCGAAGGGGATCAGGGGGCGGCGGCTGCGCGCGAGAAAGCGTTGGTTGCTACCATTATCGCTGGCATTCACACTAAGCTGCAACTGGGTCAGGATGGTGAATCGCAGTCTGCTGCGTGTGTGTGTGGGTCCTCTAGGCCCCCTAGGGCCCCCAAGGCTTATCCCTACAATGACTTTTTTGATCCTTTTCTTTATTGTGAATGGCAGCGTCCACAGCACTCTTCTTCGCTGTCAAAACGGTTCGCTGCTAGCTATCCCTTTGAGGAAAGCTTTTTGAAAAAATGGGAATTGCCTGTAGTGGACCCACCGATAGCATGCCTTAGTAAGGCGACGACCATCCCTCTGGAAGGCACTCCTTCTTTTAAGGATCCTGCTGATAGAAAAACAGAGACGCTTTAAAAAGTCGCTGTTCCTGGTGGCAGGTTCCGCTGTGCGACCGGCCTTGGCGTCCGCCATGGCGGCGCAACAACTGTCCGAGTGTATGGAAGAGCTCCTGAAGGACCTGGAAGGTGGTCGCCTGATGGATGCGCCGGAGAATGCTGAGTTTTTGCTCCAATGTTTTAAGTACCTTTGTGATGCGGCCGTTGACTTCGGGTCAGAAGAAGTTTTTTCGCGCCCAGGGCGCAGCAGGTAAAGGGACCCGCCCTGGTAAGGTCTCTGCAGGGGCCGGAAGACGGCAGTGGCAGCGCAAGACCGAAAAGGTGGAGGACAAGTCCTCAGCCTGATGGGTTGCCCCCACCCGGGTTTCGGGTGGGGGGACGTTTTCTGGGATTCGCAGACCGGTGGCTGGCTCACGTTTCCGACCGCTGGGTCCTGGAAGTGGTGTCCACTGGGTACAGGATAGAGTTCAGTTCTCTACCCCCAGACAGGTTCTTCCCATCGTATTTAGGGCTCCCGCAGGAACACCGGGAGGCTCTTTTTGGGTCTGTACAAGCACTCTCAGACCAGGGGGTGATCGTGCCAGTGCCTCCAGAAGAGAAATTTCGAGGGTTCTACTCGAATCTATTCGTGATTCCCAAAAAAGGGGGGGTTCGGCCCGTACTGGACCTGAAGGCCCTTAACCAGTATGTCAGGGCACGGAAATTCCGGATGGAATTTATCCTCTGTCGTGGCCGCCCTTCATCAGGGGGAATGTCTGGCGTCTCTGGACATCAGGGATGCGTACCTCCATGTACCCATTCTTCCACGACATTAGCGCTTCCTATGCTTTGCGGTGGGAGACCTCCATTTTCAATTTGTGGCACTCCCTTTCGGTCTGGCCTCAGCACCCCGAGTTTTCACAAAACTGCTAGCCCCGGTGTTGGCGTTGCTACGACAGAGAGGCATTGCGGTAGTAGCCTACCTAGACAACCTGCTCTTGCGAGCGAAGTCCGCCTCGGCTCTGGAGGAGAATGTGGGAATCACAATGACCTCACTGCAGGACTCTCCAGTCGTCGGTCTCTCCATCCCGTCGCCTGGAGTATCTGGGTCTAATTTTAGACACAGTGCAGGCGAAGGTGTTCCTCACTCCGGCTAAGTTGCTGTCTCTGCAGTCAGCAGTGCGCACCCTCTTGTCGCACCGTCGGTCTTCATTACGGTTCTGTATGCGGTTGCTGGGGCTCATGGTCTCGTCGTTCGAGGCAATACCATTCGCCCAGAGTCACACTCGTCTCCTTCAGCGAGCAATTTTGGCTCGGTGGGACAGGTCCCCTCGGTCATTGGACATTCTGATCCGTCTGAGCTCCCAGACCAGGGCGTCTCTGACTTGGTGGCTTCGGGACTCAGCCCTGATTCAGGGGAAGTCTTTCTTGCCCCTTCAGTGGGTGATCATCACCACGGATGCCAGTCTTTCAGGCTGGGGAGGGATCCTGGGGCAGCTGTCTGCCCAGGGCCGTTGGTCGACACAGGAAGCTCGCCTCCCCATCAACGTTCTGGAGCTGAGAGCAATCAGATTGTGCCTTTTTCACTGGACGGTGAGACTGCAGGGTCGGCCGATTCGAATTCAATCGGACAATGCCACAGCAGTGGCATATGTGAACCATCAGGGCGGCACAAATAGTCCAGCAGCTGCGGCGGAGGCAGCTCTGATACTACGTTGGGCGGAATGTCACGTTCCGGCGATCTCAGCCATTTACATTCCGGGTGTGGAGAACTGGCAGGCGGACTTTCTCAGTCGCCAAACGCTGGACCAGGGAGAGTGGTCTCTCCACCCGGAGGTGTTCAATCAGATTTGCCGCAGATGGGGGATGCCAGACGTGGATCTCATGGCGTCTCGATTCAATCACAAGGTGGAAACCTTTGTGTCCAGAACAAAGGATCCGTTGGCAGTGGCGACGGACGCTCTGGTGGTCCCCTGGGGTCATTAATGACTTCTGTCCGCTTTCCCTCCGATTAAAACTGCTTCCGCGATTGATACGCAGGATAATGGCGGAGAGGATACCATTAATCCTGGTGGCTCCAGATTGGCCTCGGCGCACTTGGTACACCGACGTGGTGCACATGGTGGCAGACGCCCCTTGGCGGCTCCCGCTGCAAGACAATCTTCTGTCTTAGGGACCCATCTTGCACCCTGCTTTACCCTAGCTGGCTTTCACGGCTTGGCTATTGAGTCCCAGGTGCTGAGAGATAGGGCAGTCGCCGACTCCGTGATCCCTACTTTGT
This sequence comes from Glandirana rugosa, assembly GCA_018402905.1. NCBI lineage: Eukaryota > Metazoa > Chordata > Amphibia > Anura > Ranidae > Glandirana > Glandirana rugosa. Next base: position 176,369 of record BLSH010064465.1, read on the forward strand.
TAAAAGCTTGCAAGTGTACTTCTCGCAAGATTTATCACCGCACCTGAAAGGCTTATATTGCTTGGTGCGAGGCGGAGGGCCATAACCCTCGCTCTTATGTCGTGTCCAGGGTCCTGACTTTTTTACAACAGGGCCTGAACATAAAACTGGCTTTGAGTACTCTCAAGGGCCAGATATCGGCTCTGGCGATTCTCTTTCAGAGACCTTTAGCTTCGCATTCGTACCTTTGTACAAGGTGTGCGACACGTGGCACCTCGGGTAAAGGTTCCGATGGCTCAGTGGGATCTGAATTTGGTGCTTTCTGTTCTTCAGAAACCGCCTTATGAGAATATCAGGGAGGTTTCTTTGTCATTGCTGTCGCAGAAGGTGGCCTTTTTAGTTGCCATCATTTCCGCCAGACAGGTGTCTGAATTGTCAGCACTATCGTGCAAGTCTCCCTACTTAGTCATACATAAGGATAAGGCGGTCTTGCGACCTTCCTTCCTTCCTTCCTTCCGAAGGTGGTTTCATCCTTTCACATTAATGAAGATATTATTCTTCCTTCGTTGTGCCCTCGTCCATCGCACCCAAAGGAGTTTGAGTTGCATGCTTTGGACGTAGTGAGGGCCTTATGAGTGTACTTGGCTGCTACAGCTTCTTTTCGACAAGCTGATGCTTTGTTTGTATTGCCAGAAGGCCCGCGCAAAGGGTTGGCGGCCTCGTCGGCTACGATTTCTCGTTGGATCAGACAGACCGTGACCCATGCGTATTCTGTTCGGGGCAAGGTCCCCCCTTTTCCGGTCACGGCTCATTCTACCCGGGCTGTTAGCACTTCCTGGGCTTTCAGACACCAGGCTTCGGTGTCACAGGTGTGCAAGGCGGCCACTTGGGCCTCGGTTCACACTTTCACTAAGTTTTATAAAGTTGATGTGTTTGCATCTTCGGATGCTGCTTTTGGCCGCAAAGTTTTGCAGGCGGCAGTGTAGGTGCGTCTGGCTCCTCCTTAGAGGTTCAGTTGGGTACTGTTGTTAGCGTTTACCCACCCCTCTTTTTGACACAGCTTGGGGACGTCTCCACATGTCATGATGAGCTGCGTCTGTCAGTGAGCGATAGGAGAAAAAGGGATTTTATTAAAACTTACCGTAAAATCCTTTTCTCCGAGTTCACTGACAGACGCAGCACCCACCCCTCTGTGCTCTGTTCTTGTATGGCTTGTGTACGAACTGAAGAGCTATGCTATAAGGGGGTTTATGTAGGAAGAGAGGACGGCCCCCATGGGAGGGGCCAGCTATTTCTTTTCCCTGCCTAGTTAACTCCTAGTGGGACAAGCATAAACCCACATGTCATGATGAGCTGCGTCTGTCAGTGAAGTCGGAGAAAAGGATTTTACGGTAAGTTTGAATAAAATTCCCCCTTTTTCAGGGTACAATCACACAATGCTACAGCTGTGGCCTATATCTACCGCCAAGGGGGTACTGGGAGTTGGGCAGACTTAATGGAGGTAAGTATGAGCATAGAAACACCATCCAGCCCTCTCTGCTGTTCACATCCTAGGAGTGGACAGTGGGAGTGTCTCCTATGCCAGAAATGGGGAACTCCAGATATGTACAAGAAGTTACTCCAGTTTGTAGCCAGGGCCAAGGATCATTTAGCAGTGTTATCAGATGCTTTTATAAATCCCTGTACCTCATTCCAGTTAATGTATGCTTTTCTCTTCCGTTCACTAACAGACACAGCAATTCTTATGACACATGGGGTTATGCTCATCCTACTAGGAGTAGCCTAGGCAAAACAAACAAAAGTGTAGGTTGGCCCCTCCCAGGGGGCCGTCCTCACCTTAGCATGTAATCCCCCTGCTCTGTACAGCACACCAGTTTTTATTTGCCTAGTGCAAGGAGTAGACCTGGTTCCCTATGGAATCTACGGTCTCCTGAAGATTCATCTAAGGAAGACTGCTATCAAGAAGCTGGCTGGTGGTATAGAGGATATCTCGAATCCTAATCTTTCTCCAGTCCGGCCGACACTATGCGATCCCCCTTAGGGGGGCCCACCGCATAGCGCCCGTTCCGTGCGGGCGGCCAGTGGCTAAAACCCACTAGAGCCCAGTGACTGGTTCGCCTGTCCAGTGGCCTGGCCAGCAGCATGCCTCCTTGCGGGGAGGTAGGTCTGCTCCGGGTGGCTACCCGCTGCGCCCGTCGGATTGGCGAGTGAACCCCTCTTCCGCCCCAGAGGCATGGAGAGTGGGCACCTGGGCAGCTCTGTGGCGGCCAGCCGGTGGGGGGTCTGTTAGAGGCCTTCCCCCCACTCCCCCCTCAATACCCCGCAGGCACCTTTGCGCTAACCGTTCAAATCTGCACCGACCGTCAGGAGCAATGTGTTAGGTGGGTCGCGGCCATTGGATTTTGGTGCACCACTCGTTCATGGTCGACCGCATGTGTGTATTGGCAGCGTCCATTGTTTGAGAACCATGTGGTTTCCAGCCTGCTCTCCAGCGGCCTCCAGTTGTCGATTGGGATTACTGCAGTCCTTGTGCAGGAAGTCCTTAAAAACGGGTGTGGGCTTCCGGTTTTTGCTTAGACAGCATGGCTGTCACACTGTAACAAGCTCCTGACGTGCAGCAGTTCGTGGGCATTGCTCTTCGGTTGGAGTGCTGAAGCATCAAACAGCAAGTATAGCTGGCGCTTCCTGGTTGCCGGTAGCGGTGGGTGTAATCCGCCCGGGTCTCCCTGGCTGATTTGTGGGGTAGAGGTGGTGGTGGTTACACAGCGGGGGTGCCGGGCTGAGATGTCAGAGGCCGGCAATTCTATGGCAGGTATACCTGCAGATCTACAGTCCACCCCAGGATCATTAGTGTCCTTGGAACAGCTGAGGGCGGTGTTTGGGGAGTTCTTTCCCCGGGCAGGGGTACCCGTTCCGAGGGGCCCCCAGAAGCGCCCACCTCCTCCTCTTTCCTCAGGGGAGGATTCAGATCTAGAAAGCGCCTCAGTGGTCACACCTGTGGATCTTTCAGAGGGTGAGCCACCCTCAGAGGGCGAAGAGGATCAGGAGGCTCCTAGTTCGCGGGATAAAGCGATAGTGGAAGCACTAAACACTGATATTCGCGACACTATGCGACTGGACCAAACAGGGGAGTCGCATGAGTCCGCATATGTTTGTGGACCGCTTAGACCACCTAGGTCCCCTAGGGCTTACCCTTATGATCAGGTGTTTGAACAGGCAGTGTTCAAGGAATGGCGGAAGCCACCAAGTTCCTTGACTTTGCCTAAAAGCTTTGCTGTTCGCCACCTCTTTGAGGAAAGGTTTACTAAGAGATGGGCTGCCCCGGTGGGGGACCCTGCCGTGGCTCGTGTGAATAAGGCAACCACCATCCCCTTGGAGGGGTCTCCATCCTTTAAAGAGGTGGCCGATCGCCGCACAGAGACAGTATCTAAAGCACTATTCTTGTTGGCTGGGTCAGCCATGCGGCCCGCGCTAGCAACTGCTATGGCGGCACAGTCTCTTCGCGAGCACGCTGCCGCTCTGTACACTAGTTTGTCTAGTGAATGTGCACAGGCTGAGGTACAGCGGATGCAACATTTGGAATAAGGTCTCCGCTACATATACCATGCGACTTTGGTCCTTCTTCCCATATTGTCAAAAAAAAAAAAAAAAAAAATTTTAGTTTTTTTCAATTGTTATCAGGCGGGTGCTGTGGCTCCGCTCTTGGCCGGGTGACCAGGCTTCAAAGAAAGCTCTGGCAGACCTGCCCTTTCAGGGAGAGCATCTGTTTGGCCCACAATTGGATAAAAATATTAAGGATTTACGGGAGGGAAGAGTGCTTTCCCTCCAGAGCCGAAGCGGCGAAATCACCGTCGTAGGCAAGGTCCTGTCTCTTTTGGTCAGAAGAAGGTTTTTCGGGCGCCCAGCCCAGCGGGCAAGGCCGGGAAGGCATTTACGGGCCGCAACAAGGGGCCCTGGCAGCGTAAGCCTGAAAAAGCGGAGGACAAGTCTGCCTCCGCATGATGGGTGGCCCCCATCCGTCTCAAGGGTGGGGGGCCGGTGTCTGGGGGTTGCAAGCAGCTCTCTGCCCCCAGAAAAGTCCTTCCCCTCAAACGGGAGGCTTCCATAGAAGCGTCAGGAGGCGCCTCTAGGCACCAGTCAGGCGCTCAGCAGACAGAAGTCATCTTGAACGTCGGCTTGCCGGCTGGAGTACCTGGGTCTGATGCCGGACACGGTACAGGCTGTAGTGTTCCTAACACCAAGCAAGCTTCTAATGCTTTAGGCAGGGCAAACCCTGTGATCGCGCCAGAGGTTCTCCTTACGGTTCTGTATATGGGTGTTGGGGCTCAGGAGGTCGACTTGCGAAGCGATACCTTACGCCCAGAACACTAGGCTCCTGCGGAAGGCAATTGAGTCGCGGTGGGACAAATCTCCTCTATCCCTGGACAGGCCGATCAGGTCAGAGTGTCAGTCCCGGGGACCCTTTGTTTGGGGGATTCAGGTTCCGGCCCTAAAAGGGGGGAGAAGTTTTCTTCCCCTCAATTGGTCGATGTAGGTACCGGAACTGAGAGCCATGGGACAGTAGGGCTGCGCCGCCCGGTTCTGGTTCAGTCGGTCAATGCCACGGAGGTGACGTACGTAAACCATCAGGGCGGAACAAAAATCGCAGCAACAACCGCGGAGGCGGCTCTGATCCGTCGGGGGGCAGTGTTTCACAGGCCTCGAGGGCAGTATCGGCTGCTGTGCATTTTTCCTCCTCTAAAGGCTCTACCACGGGTCGTACGCGGGGTAGAGGCGGAGGAAATCCCGACAATCCGGGTAGCTCCGGCTTGGCCACGGCGTCCTTGGTATACCGACGTAGTACGGATGGTAGCAGAGGTTCCGTGGCGGTTTCCGCTTCACGGGGACCTGCTGTTTCAGGGGCCCATCTTGCACCCTGCTTTACCCTCGCTGGCTTTGACAGCTTGGCTATTGAGTCCCAGGTATTGAGGGATAGGGGTGTCTCTGACTCCATAATCCCTACTATGATAAAAGCACGTAAGAGTTCCTCACGTAAGATTTATCATAGGACCTGGAAGGCCTACATTACCTGGTGCGAGGCAGGGGGTTGGAACCCCCGCTCTTATAGAGTATCCAGAGTACTGTCATTTTTACAGCAAGGTCTGGACAAGAACCTGGCGTAAAGTACGCTTAAGGGGCAGATTTCGGCCCTGGCGGTTCTTTTTCAACGGCCCTTGGCGTCTCATTCATTGATCTGTACATTTGTACAGGGGGTACGTCATGTGGCTCCTCGGATACGGTCACCTTTGGCACCGTGGGATTTGAATCTGGTGCTTTCTGTGTTGCAGAAACCGCCATATGAAAGGATTAGGGACATTCCTTTACAGTTGTTGTCGCAGAAGGTGGCCTTTCTGGTAGCTATCACATCCGCCAGGCGGGTGTCGGAGTTAGCAGCATTATCCTGCAAGTCACCTTACTTTGTCCTCCATAAGGACAAGGCAGTTTTGCGACCTTCCCCTTTGTTTCTTCCGAAGGTGGTTTCTTCCTTTCATTTAAATGAGGATATTTTTCTCCCCTCATTGTGCCCGCACCCATCACATCCCAAAGAAGTTGAGCTGCATTCTTTGGATGTGGTGAGGGCC
>BLSH010064465.1:195982-208545 GCA_018402905.1 Glandirana rugosa
TTTTTCTGTTGGGTACAGTTATGGTTTTTGCCCACCCCTCTTGATTGGCACAGCTTTGGGACGTCCCCATGTGTCATAAGAAGGCTGCGTCTGTCAGTGAACGGAAGAGAAAAATGGATTTTTTGTATTACTTACCGTAAAATCCTTTTCTCTGAGTTAACTGACAGACGCAGCACCCACCCCCCTGCGTTGGTTTTTGTACGGCTTGTTATGAACTGATGTGCTGTACAGGGCAGGGGGATTATATCCTGAGGTGAGGACGGCCCCTTGTGAGGGGCCAACCTACGCTTTTGTTTGTTTTGCCTAGTCTACTCCTAGTAGGATGAGGATAACCCCCATGTGTCATAAGAAGGCTGCGTCTGTCAGTGAACTCAGAGAAAAGGATTTTACGGTAAGTTATACAAAAAATCCATTTTTTCAGCTGCTTTTATCTCCCGTCTCAGAGAACTTGTCAGAAGTTATGCTGATAACAGAGGAACGAAACAGCAGAAACACATGGGACTTAGTGCTTTGGAGAGAGAGAAGTAAATACTACAGATATATGTGCCTAGGTCAAATTTCATGAATGTAAACTTTGCGGATTTCACAGTAACTCTCTTTCATAACAAATGTTTTGCATTATGTGGTTTTACAGAAATGCTCACTTATTGAAGTTCTTTGCTGATGTGGTTCTTTCATTTCTGAATCTGTAGTAAGTTTCTCCATACAATATCTAGAAGCTGTGATTTTACTCTAATCTCTGACATCAGGTAAAATCTGGTGCGTTGGAGTTCATTATATTTTTTTTTTCTATTTCTTGTTTTAGAATTGGGTGGTGAGCAAGTTTGGAAGAGTCCTACCTGTTTTACGTTTAAATGGAAAAAAGCAAAGCAAAATATCCTTTTCTTACCCAAACTGCAATTTCCTTTTTTGCCAGATACAGGTTCTTTGATTGAATTTTTGTGGGGGATGTTTTGAAGAATAGGAATATTGAGCTTTTACAAAATAGAAAAGGTTTGCAGTATCATTTTGTAGTATACTTTGGCTCTCCATCCTGAAGATCATTTAATGTATATTGGCAGATTAAAGGATAAGTTCACTTTTTAAATAAAACATTCTAAATGCACATTTTTTTTGCATGTAAAAAAAATTGCATTTAGTTTTTTTTTTTTTTTTTTTAGGAGCCTGTAAAGCATTGCACCCACGGTTAGCAGATCTGCCTGTACCTCCCAGTTACTGAAGTCCAGGAAGATTCGTAAACTATGCAAGCGCTTGTAGTTCAGAACTCTGTGAATGAATTATGCAGCTGCGCTGTTTTTGAATTGTGATAATGGGTGTGGGGAGAGGATCCCTTTATCTCTGTCACAATGGGATATTGAGTCAGGGTACAGGCAGTTGCTTTAGTAACCTGTTAAGCCTCGTACACACGGTGCAACGGTTGTACGACCGGAAGTCCAAAATCGTATGTTGGCTGTTGTGTCTCGCATACTGACGTGCACCAAACGATCGTACGAGCAAGCCTAACGTAGTGACGTTCTACGAGCCTATAAAGAGGAAGTTCAGGTGCATGTGATTTGTGAATTAGGAACGTAGGTTTACACGAACGGACACTTCCGGGCTTTCCTGACTTCTGAGCATGTGTGTTTTGCACGTTAAAAAAAGTTGGCCCAACTTCTCTGTACACACGGTACTACAGTCTTACGACACCTTGTTGTACAATAAAAGTTTTCTAGTCTGCTCATCCAACTTCTGTTGTACGACCGTTGCACGTCCATTTTCGTACGACCGTAACACTGTGTGCACAAGGCTTTACACCCTGAATTGGGTGTAGCAGGTTACTAAAGGTGAACATATCCTTTAACCCTTTCACAGTTGTTTTTGCATTTTTTGCACACTTTTAACCGCTTCTGTGAGGACCTATTGTAAAATAACAGCCAAGCGGGAGCTCTCCCATCCTGGGTGGACATCTTCTGACATCCTCCCAGAATCATGCCTTGTGCGCACACCACAGGATGCGCTGCAGCGGGATCCATCATCCTCTGTGTCCACCTGACACATTGGATGACAACTCAGTGTAAGGGGCCACTGCCATTACCATGTGATCGCTGTGACCAATCACAGCAGATCACATGACCATTGTACACAATAGATGGCTTCCATTCATAGTCATTCATTGTGTACTATTGTGTTCTCTGTAATTGGCCACAGTGATCACATGGTACAGACAAGGCTAATCACAGCCCATCTGTGCCATGTGATTAGCTGTGGCCAATCACAGCTAACCACAAAAGTGGACATTGAATAAATGGATTTCATTCAGAAAAAAATGGTTGCTTATAACAGTTATAACTATAGTAACACTGTATTGTTCTGGTCACCGTTCGTATAAAAAAAAAATACAAAAGGCCATTTCTCTTACGTTCATTGACAGACGCAGCCTCTATTCGTGACACGTGGGTTATGTACCTTTTACTAGGAGTAGACTAGGCAGAGTGAAAGTTCAGAAAGCAAAGCTGGCCCCTCCCAGGGGACCGTCCTCACTCAGCACATAACCCCTCAGCCCTGCATAGCATATCAGTTTTCTTCTGCCTAGTGCAAGGAGTTAGACCTGGTTCCTTGCTGGGAACTGCAGTTCCCCTGAAGTTTTTTTTCTTTTTCTCTTCTTTTTGCGCAAGCCTTCTGATGAAGACTGCAATCAAGTAGCTGGCTGGGGACTACGCGTATATTCATTGTCCTGCCATCTCCCCAGCACGGCCGACGGATGCAAGCCACCCTTAGCTTTGGCGGGGTCTGCTGTATCCTGCCCGGTCCGTGCGGGCCATTGGGTTAAACGCCCCAACTGCGTACCCAGTGTCCGGGCTATGGCCTGCTCTAGGGGTCGCTTGGCCTGCAGCATCCCTTCCCGCATGGGGGGAGGAAGGTCTGCACCGGGTGGCTACCCGCTACGCCCGTCTGGAGTACAAGATAGAGTTCAGCACTCGGCCCCTGTACAGGTTCTTCCCGTCCAATTTGAGGCTCCCTCCGGAACGTCGGCTAGCTCTGCTAAGGGCTGTGCGGTTGAGGTCCGAACAGGGGTGATTGTGCCAGTCCCTCCAGCAGAGAGATTCCGCGGCTTCTACTCGAACCTCTTCGTGGTGCCAAAGAAGGGGTGGGGATCAGGCCAGTTCTGGACTTAAAAGCGCTCAATCACTTTGTGAAGGCACGCAAATTCAGGATGGAGTCAGTCCGTTCAGTCGTGGCCGCCCTGCACCAGGGGGATTGGCTGGCATCCCTGGACATCAAGGACGCATATCTGCATGTTTCCATTTGTGTCCGGCAGCAGCGCTTCCTGTGCTTTGCTGTAGGGGACTTTATTACCAGTTTGTGGCTCTACCCTTCGGCCTGGCCTCGGCTCCGCGGGTCTTCACCAAGTTGCTGGCTCTGCTGAGACAGAGGGGCATTGCTGTGGTAGCCTACCTGGACAATCTTCTCCTGCAAGCGGAGTCGGCTCCGACTCTGGAGGACAATGTTACTATCACCCTGACCTCTCTGAGGGACTTCGGTTGGCTAATCAACCTGCAGAAGTCGACAATGACCCCGTCCTGTCGCCTCGAATATCTGGGTCTGACATTGGACACAGTGCAGGCGAAGGTATTCCTACCTCCGGACAAGTTGCTGACGCTGCAAGCAGCTGTGCGAACCCTGTTGTCACGATGGTGGTCCTCCTTACGTTTCTGCATGCGGGTGTTGGGGTACATGGTCTCGACCTTTGAGGCGATACCATACGCCCAGAGTCGCACCCGGCTCCTGCAGCGAGCAATACTTCTGCAGTGGGACAGATCCCCTTCGTGTCTGGATCGACTGATCCGGCTGGATCATCAGACCAGGGGGTTTTTGACTTGGTGGCTTCGGGCCCCGGCAATGACCATGGGGAAGTTGTTCCTTCCCCTGGAATGGTCGATAGTCACGACGGATGCCAGCCTGGGGAGGTGTTCTAGGGCACCTGTCGGCCCAGGGCCGTTGGTCGGCTCAAGAGTCTCGACTTCCAATCAATGTGTTGGAACTGAGGGCAATCAGGCTCTGTCTCTCCCACTGGTCGGCAAGGCTGTGCGGCCTCCCGGTTCGGGTTCAGTCGGACAACGACACGGCCGTGGCGTACGTGAACCATCAAGGCGGAACGAGAAGCTCGGCGGCAGCTGCAGAGGCAGCCCTCATTCTAAGGTGGGCAGAGCTTCATGTGCCAGCACTCTCCGCCATCTACATTCCGGGTGTAGAAAATTGAAAGGCGGACTTCCTCAGTCGCCAGAAGCTGGACCAAGGAGAGTGATCCTTGCACCCGGAGGTGTTTCGCCAGATTTGCGAGAGGTGGGGCACACCAGATCTAGATCTCCTGGCGTCCCGATTCAATCACAAGGTGAACACCTTTGTGTGCAGGTCAAGGGACACGTTGGCGGCAGCCACGGACGCCCTGGTGGCTCCATGGCTCCTATACGCCTTTCCTCCTCTCAAGCTTCTACCGCGGTTGTGGGCAGGATAGAAGTAGAGGGAATCCCATCAATCCTGGTGGCCCCGGATTGGCCTCGGCGTCCCTGGTACGCCGACGTGGTGCTGATGGTAACAGACATTCCCTGGCGACTCCAGCCTATATTGCCTGGTGCGAGGCGGGGGGTTGGAACCCCCGTTCTTTTGCAGTTGCTCGGGTGCTTGCCTTTCTTCAACAAGGCCTGGACCAACAGTTGGCTTTGAGCACCCATAAGGGCCAGATTTCCGCTCTGGCGATTCTGTTCCAGTGTCCTTTAGAGACGCATTCTTTGATCCGTACATTTGTACAGGGTGTACATCATGTGGCTCCTCAGGTACGGTCGCCCCTGGCGCCGTGGGATCTGAACTTGGTACTTTCTGTACTGCAGAAGCCACCCTATGAGAAGATCAGGGATATTCCCTTACAATTGCTGTCTCAGAAGGTCGCCTTCTTGGTGGCTATCACATCCAGGTGGCGGGTGTCTGAATTGGCAGCTTTATCATGTAGGTCTGCTTATCTGGTCCAACAGAAGGATAAGGAGGTGCTGCGTCCGTCTCCTTCGTTCCTTCCGAAGGTAGTCTCCATTTTTCACATTAATGAGGACATTGTCCTCCCTTCTTTGTGTCTGCACCCGTCTCACCCTAAGGAGATTGCTTTGCATTCCTTGGATGTGGTGAGAGCATTGTAGGTGTATTTGGCAGCTACGGCTCCTTTTGGGAAGTCTGTTGCGCTGTTTGTGCTGATGGATGGGCCGCGCAAAGGGTTGGCGGCTTCGTCGGCCACTGTTTCCCGTTGGATCAGACAGACCGTGACCCATGCGTATACTGTGCGGGGCCAAGCACCCTCTTTTCGGGTCATGGCTCATTCCACCAGGGTGATTAGCACTTCCTGGGCGTTTAGACACCAAGCTTCGGTGTCTCAGATGTGCAAGGCGGCTACTTGGGCCTCGTGCACACTTTTGTTAAGTTTTGCAAAGTTGATGTTTCAGCATCTGCGGATGCTGCTTTTGGCCGTAAAGTTTTGCAGGCGGCGGTGTAGGCGCGGCTGGCGCCTCCCGAGATCATTCTGTTGGGTACAGTTGTTATTGTTTACCCACCCCTCTTGTTTGACACTGCTTTGGGACGTCCCCACGTGTCATGAATAGAGGCTGCGTCTGTCAAACCGTAAAATCCTTTTCTCTGAGTTCATTGACAGACGCAGCACCCACCCCTCGGTGTTGTGTTTGTACGGCTTGTTACGAACTGATATGCTATGCAGGGCTGAGGGGTTATTTGCTGAGTGAGGACGGCCCCCTGGGAGGGGCCATCTTTGCGTTATAAACTTTCCTTCTGCCTAGTCTACTCCTAGTAAAAGGTACATAACCCACATGTCATGAATAGAGGCCGTGTCTGTCAATGAACTCAGAGAAAAGGATTTTACGGTAAGTTCTTAATAAAATCCCATTTTTTCAGCTTTCAGTGCTGCCACACTTTGAATGACAATTGCGTGGTCATGCTACACTGTAACCATGTGAAATTTGTATCTTCACACAAATAGAGCTTTCTTTTGGTGGTATTTAATCACTGCTGGGTTTTTTATCTAAAAAAAAAAAAAAAGTTTTCTTAGTTTTTGTCAGTAAATTTTGTAAATAAGTAAATTTTCTCCTTCACTGATGTGTACTGATGAGGCGGCATTGATGGGCACTGATTAGGTGGCACTAATTAGGAGGCCCTAATATGCAGCACCTATGGGCACTGATGGGTGGCACTGGCGGGCGCTGATGGGTTGCGCTGGTGGCACAGATAGGTGGTACTGATGGGCATCGATGGGTGGCATTGATGGACGGCACTAATAGCCAGCACTAACTGGCATCACTAATGGCCACTGATTGGTGGCACTTGGCATTGATTGCTGGAACTGGCGGGCACTGACTGCTGGCACTGGTGGGCACCTTTGCTGGCACTGGGGCTGGCACTGGTTGCTGGCACTGGTGGTTAATGGTAATCAGGGCACTGATGATCACTGCCCTGATAACATCCTTAGATGTCCTCTGAGAGGAGATGCCACTGATCGTCTCTCCTCACCACACACTCTCCATGTGAGGCGAGGAGTGCCGATTACCGGCACTTCCTTGTTTACATGTGACCGGCTGTGATTTGTCACAGCTGATCACATGGTTAAATAGCCATGACTTTTTACACAGATCGAGGTCGCGCCGTGTCCTGGCAATACGGCGTGACCGTGCTTTCTGGGACAAAGTCATATGACGTAGTTCCAGAAAGAGAGCCGCACCGCCCCGCCATCATTTGGTGGGCGGACAGGAAGTGGTTAAAAGAAAAAAAGTGGAAGAAAATTTCCTTTAATTTCTTCATTTTCCAAAACATGCCTCTTAATAAATATATGTAAGAAAAAAACCTCATAATGGGACTTTAACGGCACTGAATCATTTCTACGTGAATAAAAGGGGTCATGAAATAATTTAAAGGTATACAAAGTCTTTATTCAGTGCAAAATATACACATTTTTGCAATACATTTTAAAAATAATTCAATTAAGTTTACAGATGCAATGTACTCCAAATGGAATCACCAAAACTGAAAGTGAAGATGATCAACACCCAATGCGTTTCGAAATGTCTTCATCAGGGGTATAGAAACATTAAAGAAAGAGGTTTAACTTCTATAATAGAAAATTTGCATTAGAAAGATATAGCAAGTGTATACAACATTATGCTTTTTTTTTTTTTTATATACAAAAGGATTTTGCTGTTATGCAAATCAATAGCTTTTGAAGCAATGAGTACATCTTGAAAGGGTAAAATTTAAAAATTGGCTGCATATTGTCCTCTCAACATGCCCAGGCAGTATGGAAACCAGTGTTGTGGAAATTAAGCTTCGCCTACAGGCAAATCATTTCTCTGCACTAATGAGCACAATTGCAGCTCTCTTGTATAATCCGGGAATGCATGCTTGTATAAAACAAGTAACACCGACACAAAGGCTGGTATTGGGTTGGGAGGTCAGTATAGAGTCCTAACGACCTAGGACGATCCTGTTTATTTATAGGACTGAACAAGGATAACAAAGAAAGGTGGTGGCTTGCCAATCAGACACTTGTATACATTCAAAGGGATATCAGGCAGTGACGTATGCAATGTGCAGAGCTTATACTATTGTTCCTATGTGTGCGGGCCTGTTTGCCGAGAGCATAGATGCAGTTGCCATGAGGTAGCCAGTCTCTTAGTGAGGCATAAGCGAACATCCCTTAAATGGCGAACAGATCTCTGTGTCCAAGGGAAGGTTTCCACAACAAACCGTCACCGTTGTCTGTATGTGCGGACACGCTCGCATGAGCATATTGAAGCAAAACTGACACTGCAAAACCCCCAACCTACATATACCAACCGCCGGGGGTCTTCACACTCACAGTATGTCAGTCCTTGGCAGTGTTGTTGGTGGCCGGTGTCCTCTGGCACCCTGTGTGAGTATGGTGCAGCCTCTAGCACAGGGGTAGGGAACCTGCCGTGCTCCAGCTGTTGTAGAACTACATTTCCCATCATGCTTCTGGGAGTAATTGTATCCATCAGCCTTGCAATGTCTCATGGGAAATGTAGTTCTACAACAGCTGGAGAGCCGCAGGTTCCCCTACCCCTGCTCTAGCACATGTCTGATGGCATCCTCATATCAAAATGGCAGCACTAAAGTGCTTCCTGTTATAGACAGCAATTGCATCACTTCCACCACACCCTTCTGAGGTCATTTGCTGCATGACTATAAAGCTGAAAGGTTCCAGAGGGAGAGTGCTCAGTTGTTTTAGAGCTGTCCAGAGTGTGTACCTGTTGCTTGCCGTGTGATATTGCTACCTGACCTTTGCTACATTTATTGATTCTTTGCTGCCTGCCCTGACCTTATGCTATGTTTGACTTTGATTATTGGACTTTCCCTTCATGTACCATGTTTTTGGAAACTGTGCTGGATTCACCTGAGTATCCTTATCCAAGGTGTGTACCCCTGCTATTGGGCTCCCCATACCTAAACACTGACACAATGGGAGACATCTGACAATATACATTTAATAAAAACTTCCACAACACCAGCCAGTGAATCATTGGGGTTGGATAATTCACCGCAAACCAAATGTGGAATTATATGCTATTAAAATAAAAGAGAGTAGATTCACAGTATCTGTATATACAGCTGTGCTCATAAGTTTACATACTCTTGCAGAATTTGATTTCTTGGCCATTTTTCAGAGAATATGAATGAGAACACAAAAACATTTTTCACTCATGGTTAGTGTGTGGCTGAAGCCCTAATCTACATATTTTTACAGGCCAGTGACTCGGAAGTCAGCAATGATCGACACCAATTTCTCCTACGTTCACTGACAGACACAGCTCTTCATGACATGTGGGTTTATGCTTGTCCTATTAGGAGTTAACTAGGCAGGGAAAGAAAGCAAGCTGGCCCCTCCCACGGGGCTGTCCCCTCTCCCCACATAAACCCCCTACTCTGCTTAGCCCATCGGTTTTAACATGCCTAGTCGCAAGGAGTTGACCTGGCTTCCTTATGGGACCTGCGGTCCGGATGATGACCGTTCTTTTATTTTGTTTTCTTTTCATTTTATTTGCTTCTATCAAGCTATCTGAAGTCTGCTATCAAGAAGCCGGCTGAGGCATAGAGGATCATTACAGGTCCTGTACTTTCCCCAGCGTGGCCGACGGATGCGAGCTAGTCTCGGTGTATGGGGTCCCGCCACATCATGCCCGTTCCGTGCGGGCGGACTGTGGGTACCCCACTTGTGCCCAGGTCCCGGACTGCGGTCTGGTTCGGAGGCGGTTTTTGGCCGGCAGCATGCTGCCCCGGCAAGGGTGGAAGATCTGCGACCGGGTGGCTACCCGCTACGCCCGACAGGAGTGGTGAGTGAGTGCCCCCTCTCCCCTTTTCAGGCGCTGAGGGGGGGGCCGACGGGTGTCCTAACATGTTTGGAATGTAGCCACCGGTTGGGGGTCTCCTGGGGTCCCCCCGCACTGCACCTATATCGTTTGCACCCTTTTTGGGGACTTGGGTCGCCATGAGCCTCGGGGGTCACAGGGACCCCGGTAGAGTTTTCTGAAGGTGAACTGGCCCCCTCGGATGGAGAGGAGTACCAGGGGGCGTTGGCAGCGCGCGAAAAAGCGCTAGTATCCGCCATTATCTCTGGGATTCGCACTACTCTGCGACTGGACCAAGAGGGTGAGTTGCAGACGTCTGCATATGTTTACGGGTCTGCCAGGCCTCCTCGGGCCTACCCTTATGATCAGTTCTTTGACCATCTGATCTATCATGAATGGCAGTGTCCGCAGAATTCCTTCTCATTGTCAAAACGCTTTGCCACCCGTTATGCGTTTGAGGATCGCTTTTTGAAGAAGTGGGCGTCCCCTCCGGTGGACCCCCCGATAGCTCGTCTGAATAAGCCTATGACCATTCCCCTGAAAGGGTCCCCTTCTTTTAAGGACCCGGCTGATAGGCGGACAGAGGCAGTATCAAAAGCACTTTTTCTGTTAGCAGGGTCGGCTCTGAGACCGGCCCTGGCATCTGCCATGGCGGTGCAATACTTTTCTGAGCGCATGGCGGAGCTTCAGAATGATCTGGACTGCGGCCGCCTGCTTGATGCGCCACAGAAGGCTGAGTTTTATTTCAGGGTATCAAGTACCTGTGTGATGCAGCCCTGGACCTGCTCCCTATGTTATCCAAAATGGCTGTGTTTGCCGTCATTCTCAGACGAGTCCTTTGGTTGCGCTCAGGGTCGGGTGACCACGCATCCAAGAAAGGTCTTGCGGATCTCCCCTTTCAAGGTGGCCGTCTTTTCAGACCACAGTTGGATGACATCATCAAAGATTTCACTGGTGGGAAGAGCACCTTCCCCCCCCGGAGCCCTGGAGGCGAGAGTTTCACCGTAGACAGGGGCCTGCCTGTTCGGGTCAGAAGAAATTTTTTCACGCCTCCGGCGCAGCAGGAGAGGGCGCGCGATCCAGCAAGGCTGCTGCAGGGGCCAGTAAGCGGCAGCGCAGAACTGAAAAGACAGAGGGTAAGCCCTCCTCGGCATGATGGGTTGCCCCCACGAGCTTCGGGTGGGGGGACGTCTTCTGGGTTTCGCAGACCAGTGGACTACCCGCATTTCCAACCGGTGGGTTCAGGAAGTGGTGCACCGGCTATAGGATAGAGTTCAGCACTCTACCCATATACAGGTTCTTCCCATCGAACTTGAGACTTCCGCAGGGGCGTCGGGAGAGGTACTGATCGTGCCAGTACCTCAAGTGGAGAGGTTTCTACTCAAACCTGTTTGTGGTCTCCAAAAAAGGAGGGGGGGTCAGGTCAGTTCTGGACCTGAAGGCCCTGAACCGCTATGTAAAAGCACGGAAATTCCGGATGGAATCTGTTCGCTCGGTAGTGGCCGCCCTCCATCAGGGGGACTTCCTGGCGTCTCTGGATATCGGAGACGCGTATCTCCATGTTACCATTTGCCCCCGACATCAGCGCTTTCTTCGCTTTGCGGTGGAGGACCTCTATTACCAATTCGTGGCACTCCCTTTCGGTCTAGCTTCGGCTCCTCGGGTTTTCACCAAACTAGTGGCCCCAGTACTGGCGTTACTGCGGCAGAGAGGCATTGCGGTGGTAGCTTACTTCGACGATCTGCTGCTGAGAGCGGAGTCCGCCTCGGCTCTGGAGGAGGACGTGAAGATCACCATGGCTTCGTTGAGGGACTTTGGCTGGTTGATCAATCTGCAGAAGTCGACGGTGTCTGTCCCGTCGTCTGGAGTACCTGGGTCTGATTCTGGACACAGAGCAGGCGGAGCTGTTCTTGCCTCCGACCAAGTTGCTGTCGCTGCAGACAGCGGTGCGAACCTTACTGTCACACCGGCAGTCATTACCTTTCTGTATGCGGGTGCTGGGGCTCATGGTCTCAACCTTCGAGGCGGCACCTTACGCCCAGAGCCACACTCGACTTCTCCAGCGAGCGATTCTGTCTCGGTGGGACAGGTCTCCACGGTCCTTGGATCTCACGATACACTTGAATCCTCAGGCCAGGGCTTCGGGACCCAGCCCTGTCATTCCTGCCCCTCCACTGGTTGATAATCACGACGGACGCCAGCCTGACGGACTGGGGAGGGGTCCTTGGGCAGCTGTCTGCCCAGGGCCGTTGGTCTGTGAAGGAAGCTGCCTTCCAATCAATGTGCTGGAGCTGAGGGCGATCAGGCTATGCCTATCTCACTGGACGGGGCAGTTACGAGGTCGCCCGATTCAGGTCCAGTTGTACAATGCCACGCCAGTGCCATATGTGAACCATCAGGGCGGCACAAGGAGCTCGGCAGCAGCTGCGGAAGCAGCTCTGATTCTGCATTGGGCAGAACTTCACGTACCAGCAATCGTCGCCAAACACTGGATCAGGGAGAGTGGTCTCTCCATCCAGAAGTGTTCAGCCAGATTTGCCGCAAGTGGGGGACGCCGGATGTGGACCTCATGGCGTCTCGATTCAATCACAAAGTGAAGACCTTTGTATGCAGGACGAGAGATCCTTTGGCGGTCGCCACAGACGCTCTTGTGGCCCCTTGGGGCCGGTATTGCCTACTGTACAGGAAAAAATGGAGTTGGCAGCGCAAACACGGGAGTGAGGGTTGGGGAAGCCCAGACAGATTGAGGCTGCGGGCTCTTGGGGGGGGGCCCTCGGTTCGTCCCCCGATGGTTGGGCAGGTTGAAGGATGGTCAAGTGACCTGGGGGAACAAAAGGCAATGTTCAACAAGTTTATATGTACAAAGGTATGTACACAAGTCCGTGCGTACAAACGTCCTGGTATAGTCTATTGATGGGATGGTGGAAATCACTGTGACACTGGTAGGCTGCACCACTAAGAAGTAACTGGACTCCTGTGGGTAACAAAGAACAAGAAAGGTGCGCCTCTAAGTGCAGTAGTGTATAAAACAAATTTATTGAACAAGATTAAAACTACTCACAATGGTAGTAGACAGGTTCGCATTGCAGTGTCAGCCACTGCTGGCTATGGTTGCCCTTGGTCTGTCTGGAATCGCTGCTGGGGTGAGGTCCTGGTCTGCCTGGCGGTGGT
>BLSH010064465.1:216836-229103 GCA_018402905.1 Glandirana rugosa
CCCCCCCCCCAGCCCACCACCCCCAGGCAGACCAGGACCTCACCCCAGCAGCGATTCCAGACAGACCAAGGACAACCATAGCCAGCAGTGGCTGACACTGCAATGCGAACCTGTCTACTACCATTGTGAGCAGTTTTAATCTTGTTCAATAAATTTGTTTTATACACTACTGCACTTAGAGGCGCACCTTTCTTGTTCTTTATCGCCTACTGTACGCCTTCCCTCCAATCAAGCTTCTTCCGTGGCTGCTACGCAGGGTAGATGCAGAGGGAATTCCAATAATCCTTGTGGCTCCGGATTGGCCTCGGCGTCTGTGGTACGCCGACGTGGTGCGAATGGTAGCGGACGTTCCCTGGCGACTCCAGCTGCGAGACGGTCTACTGTCTCAGGAATCCATCTTGCACCCTGCTTTACCCTCGCTGGCTTTGACGGCCTGGCTATTGTGTCCCAGGTGCTAAGGTACAGGGGTGTCGCTGACTCCGTGATCCCTACTATGCTATAAGCATGCAAGTGCACTTCTTGCAAGATTTATCACCGCACCTGGAAGGCTTACATTGCCTGGTGTGAGGCAGAGTGTTATAACCCTCGCTCTTACGTGGTGTCCAGGGTCCTGACCTTTTTACAGCAAGGCCTGAACAAGGAGCTGGCCTTGAGTACTCTCAACGGCCAGATATCGGCTCTGGTGACTCTTTTTCAAAGACCTCTGGCGTCACATTCCTTGATTCGTACAAGGTGTGCGCCATGTGGCGCCTCGGGTAAGGTCCCCTATGGCACCATGGGATTTGAATCTGGTGCTTTCTGTGCTCCAGAAACCGCCATATGAAAAGATCAGGGAGATTCCCTTACAACTGCTGTCGCAGAAGGTGGCTTTCTTGATAGCCATCCACTAGGCGGGTGTCCGAGTTGGCTGCATTGTCTTGCAAGTCTCCCTATCTGGTCCTGCACAAGGACAAGGCGGTCTTGCGCCCACCACCTTCGTTTCTTCCAAAGATGGTTTCTTCCTTTCACATTAATGAGGATATTGTTCTTCCTTCGTTGTGCCCGTGTCCCTCGCATCCTAAGGAATTTGAGTTGCATTCCTTGGATGTCGTAAGGGCCTTGCGAGTGTATCTGAATATCACAGCTTCCTTACGGAAGTCTGATTCTTTGTTGGTACTGACGGATGGTCCGCGCAAAGGTTTGGCGGCCTCGTCGGCTACTGTTTCCCGTTGGATCAGGCAGACCGTGACTCATGCTTATTCTGTTCGGGGCAAAGTACCCCCTTTGCCAGTCACGGCTCATTCTACCAGGGCTGTTGGCACTTCCTGGGCGTTCAGAAACCAGGCTTCGGTGTCACAGGTGTGCAAGGCGGCTACTTGGGCCTCGGTGCACACCTTCACTAAGTTTTATAAGATTGATGTGTCGGCATCCTCGGATGCTGCTTTTGGCAGTAAAGTTTTACAGGCGGCAGTGTAGGCGCGTCTGCCGCCTCCTTAGAGGTTCTGTTGTGTACAGTTGTTATCGTTTACCCACCCCTCTTTTCGACACAGCTTTGGGACATCCCCACATGTCATGGAGAGCTGCGTCTGTCAGTGAACGTAGGAGAAAAAGGGATTTTATTAAAACTTACCGTAAAATCCTTTTCTCCGAGTTCACTGACAGACGCAGCACCCACCCCTCTGGGCTCTGTTTTGGTACGGCTTGTTAGGAATTGATGGGCTAAGCAGAGTAGGGGGTTTATGTGGGAAGAGAGGACAACCCCGTGGGAGGGGCCAGCTTGCTTGCTTTCCCTGCCTAGTTAACTCCTAATAGGACAAGTATAAACCCACATGTCATGAAGAGCTGCGTCTGTCAGTGAACTCGGAGAAAAGGATTTTGCGGTAAGTTTTAATAAAATCCCTTTTTTTCTCTCATGTCAGGCTTATTTTAAAATGTTTGCATATGGCCATTTAGTACAGCTTAGTGTCTGTATATGTACAGTTGTGCTCATTAGTTTACATATCCTGGCAGAGTTTATGAATTCTTGGCCATTTTTTAGAGAATATGAATGATAACACAAAAACCTTTCTTTCACTCATGGTTGGTGTTTGGCTGAAGCCATTTATTATCAATCAACTGTGTTTACTCTTTTTAAATCATAATGACAACAGAAACTACCCAAATGACCCTGATCAAAAGTTTACATACCCTGGTGATTTTGGCCTGATAATTTGCACACAAGTTGACACAAAGGGGTTTGAATGGCTATTAAAGGTAACCATCCTCACCTGTGTGTGTGTGTGTATATAAAAGGTCACTGAGTTTCTGGACTCTTGACCCTTGCATCTTTTTTTTTTTTTTTACAGAAAAGTTTATTTTTTTTGGTCATTAGAGAATGGTACAAATATTTGCATTGCACGGTTTGCATATTGACAGTAGTATACATTGCAAAGCAAGAGTAACCAAATTAACTACAGTTTACAATATTGGTAATTTCCTAGTCAGCTTACAGATCTTTTCCAAAAGAGCTTCAATAGTACAGATAGGATAGACTCTTGAGGATGGGGGTCACTAACATGGGATGTGGATTAGTTCCTGTCCGGTGACCTTGTACTTGAGACTCTCAAGCTGGCTCTCCACCCCCACCTGCTCGAAGCAGCACAGACACTCATATCTTATCAATTTTTTTGGGGCATTTACGGCTCATATATGTAAGTTTATATACTGGGAGGACCATATTAATAATCAACCTCCATTGAGTAAGCGTAGGAGGGTCCGGGTCCTTTCACTTGAGTAAGATAGATAGATTTCCTGGCATAAGAGGTTGTATAGAACACAAACAACCTTTTGTGGGTACCCTGCATGACTGTATCACAGATGCCGAGGAGTAGAACCAAAGGGCCCATGCCCAACTGCGATTCTCCTAACGTCGCTATCACACCAGTCACCCCTCTACAGAACTGTTGGATCAGCGGACACTCCCATATGACATGAAAAAATGTCCCCACCTCAGTAGTGCACTTCGGGCATCTATCTGTCCGAGATGGGTATATTTTCCATAGTCTTTGGGGGGTATAGTATGCCCTATAAAGAAACTTTAGCAGGATATATTGATCGTTGGCGGAGATCATCAAGCGTATATATTGTTGCACTCCCTCCTTTAAGTCCTCCTCGGACAAAGTAGGGATATCTGCCCCTCATTTGTCATATATTTGCATTCCCCTCCCCCCATCCTGTGCGGTTATTCTGAGGTACAGAGATGACAGGGTTTTATCTACATTGCCTGATATAAGAAAACTCTAGAACACATGGCATTGCAAAGTAACATTGTCAGGGAATTGTGCTCTGATTGCGTGTCGTAACTGCAAATATCTAAAGAACATGGACGTGGGCAGTTGGAAAGTATTTCTCAATTGGTCAAACTCCAGTAGGGAGCCATTCAGAATATGTTCTAGAATCTTTATCCCATAGCCTGCCCAAAGGGCAGGGTCTGGGATAGACTGGAGATGGGGCAGCTTGGGGTTGCCCCATAGTGGAGTATACGGTGACCACACATTAGGACCCTGTATGCTGTTAGTCAATTGTTCCCAGACCTTGGCATTTATCTGCATTGGGGTAGTCCTTCTGGATGGGCCTTTGATCCTCTGAACACCAAATTGCTCAGGGCGGAGTAGGGCCAGAGGATAGCTTCAATGTGTACCACTGGGTTTGACTGGTTTTGGGTAAACCACCAGCACACTGTCACCAGGACTGCAGCCCAGTAATACTTCCTAAAACACGGGAGTGACAAGCCCCCAAGGCCGAGGGGAAGCTGAAGGGTTTCCCTAGCAACTCTGGGGGGTCGATATCGCCCATATAAAGGCACCTGCTATCTTATCTAATTTCTTGAAGAATGAGTTGGGTATAGGGACAAGGGTGTTCCTGAACACATACAGAAACTTTGGTAGGAACGTCATTTTAAGTAAATTGATCCTTCCCACTGGAGTGAGGGGGAGGTATTTCCATGCCTGACATTTAACTATGAGTTGCTGTAGGATTGGGTATACGTTGTCTATTAAAAAGCTTGTAGGATCTTTGCGAATAACTATGCCTATATATTTAAAGTTATCTACCAAGTTTAGGGGGCTGTTCCCCAGGATAGAAGCAGACGGCCCGGATAATGAGAATAAGATAGACTTGGACCAATTCATCTCGATTCCAGAATATGTTCCAAACGTGTTTATTATTCCCAACACCTCATCTAATGAGGAAGATGCATTGGGCAAGTAAAGAAGAGCGTCATCCGCGTAAAGAGATTTTCTCTTCTGTTCACTGACAGACGCAGCCTTCTTATGACACATGGGGTTATACTCATCCTACTAGGAGTAGTCTAGGCAAAACAAACAAAAGCATAGGCTGGCCCCTCCCAGGGGGCCGTCCTTACCTTAGCATATAATCCCCCTGCCCTGTACAGCACATCAGTTTTTATTTGCCTAGTGCAAGGAGTAGACCTGGTTCCCTATGGGATCGGCGGTCTCCTGAAGATTCGTCTGATGAAGACTGCTATCAAGAAGCTGGCTGGTGGTATAGAGGATATCTTGAATCCTAATCTTTCCCCAGTCCGGCCAACACTATGCGAACACCCTTAGGGGTGCCCACCGCATAGCGCCCGTTCCGTGTGGGCGGCCAGTGGCTAAAACCCACTAGAGCCCAGTGACTGGTTCGCCTGTCCAGTGGCCTGGCCTGGCCAGCAGCATGCCTCTCCGTGGGGAGGTAGGTCTGCTCCGGGTGGCTACCCGCTGCGCCCGTCGGATTGGTGAGTGGAACCCTCTTCCGCCTTTAGGGGCATAGAGTGTGGCACCTGGGCAGCTTTGGCGGTGGCCAGCCGGAGGGGGTCCATTAGAGGCCCTCCCCCCATCCCCCGCAGGCACCTTTGCACTTACCGTTCGAATCTGCACCGACCTCCTTCGTAGCCGACTGCGGGTGTGTAATGGCAGTGTCCATTGTTTGATAACCATGCGGTTTCCAGCCTGCTCTCTGGCGGCCCCCAGTGGTCGTTTGGGAGAGGTGCAGTCCTTGTGCAGGAAGTGCTTAAAAACGGAAGTGGGCTTCCGGTTTGCGCTTGGACAGCGTGGCTGACACACAGTAACAAGCTCCTGGCGTGCAGTAGTTCGTGGGCATTGCTCTTTCGGTCGGAGTGCTGAGGCATCAAATAGCAAGTATAGCTGGCGCTTCCTGGGTGCTGGTAGCGGTGGGTGCAATCCTCCCGGGTCTCCCTGGCTGATTGGTGGGGTAGAGGTGGTGGTCACACAGTGGGGGTGCCGGAAGGCTGAGATGTCAGAGGCCGGCAATACTATGGCTTAGGTACCTGCAGATCTACAGTCCACCCCAGGAACAGGTGTGTCCTTGGAACAGCTGAGGGCGGTGTTTGGGGAGTTCTTTCCCCGGGCAGGGGTTCCCGTTCCGAGGGGCCCCCAGAAGCGCCCACCTTCCCCTCTTTCCTCAGGGGAGGATTCAGATCTAGAAAGCGCCTCAGTGGTCACACCTGCGGGTCTTTCAGAGGGTGAGCCGCCCTCAGAGGGCGAAGAAGATCAGGAGGCTCCTTGTTCGCGGTATAAAGCGATAGTGGAAGCACTGATCACTGATATTCGCGACTCTATGCGACTGGACCAAACAGGGAAGTCGCATGAGTCCGCATATGTTTGTGGACCGCTTAGACCCCCTAGGTCCCCTAGGGCTTACCCTTATGATCATGTGTTTGAACAGGCAGTGTTCAAGGAATGGCGTAGGCCACCAAGTTCCTTGGCTTTGCCTAAAAGCTTTGCTGTTCGCTACCCCTTTGAGGAGAGCTTTACTAAGAGATGGGCTTCCCTGGTGGTGGACCCTGCCGTGGCTCGGGTGAATAAGACAACCACCATCCCCTTGCAGCAAGGACTGGACAAGAACCTGGCGTTAAGTACGCTTAAGGGGCAGATTTCGGCCCTGGTGGTTCTTTTTCAACGGCCCTTGGCGTCTCATTCATTGATCCGTACATTTGTACAGGGGGTACGTCATGTGGCTCCTCGAATATGGTCGCAGTTGGCACCGTGGGATTTGAATCTGGTGCTTTCTGTGTTGCAGAAGCCACCATATGAAAGGGTTAGGGACATTACAGTTATTGTCACAGAAGGTGGCCTTTCTGGTAGCTATCACATCCGCCAGGCGGGTGTTTGAGTTGGCAGCATTATCCTGCAAGTCACCTTACTTGGTCCTCCATAAGGACAAGGCAGTTTTGCGACCTTCCCCTTCGTTTCTTCCAAAGGTGGTTTCTTCCTTTCATTTAAATGAGGATATTGTTTGCTGCACCCGTCACATCCCAAAGAAGTCGAGCTGCATTCTTTGAATGTGGCAAGGGCTTTGTGGGTGTATTTAAGTTCTACAGCTTCCTTTCGGAAGTCTGATTCTTTATTTTTGCTGACGGAAGGGTCGCGCAGAGGTATGGCGGCCTCGTCAGCTACCATGTCACGTTGGATATGGAAGACCGTGACTCATGCATATGAGATTCGGGGCAAGGTTTCCCCGTTTCCAGTCACGGCGCATTCCACCAGGGCAGTTAGTACTTCCTGGGCATTTAGACCCCAAGCCTCGGTGTCTCAGGTGTGCAAGGCAGCTACTTGGGCCTAAGTGCACACATTTACTAAGTTTTACAAAATTGATGTTTCAGCATCCTCGGATGCTGCTTTTGGCCGCAAAGTATTGCAAGCTGCAGTATATGTGTGGTTAGCGCCACCTGAGAGGGCGTTTTTCTGTTGGGTACAGTTGTTATGGTTTTGCCCACCCCTCTTGATTGGCACAGCTTTGGGACGTCCCCATGTGTCATAAGAATTGCTGCGTCTGTCAGTGAACGGAAGAGAAAAAGGGATTTTTTGTATAACTTACCGTAAAATCCTTTTCTCTGAGTTCACTGACAGACGCAGCACCCACCCCTCTGCGTTGGTTTGTACGGCTTGTTACGAACTGATGTGCTGTACAGGGCAGGGGGATTATATGCTAAGGTAAAGACGGCCCCCTGGGAGGAACCAGCCTATGCTTTTGTTTGTTTTGCCTAGGCTACTCCTAGTAGGATGAGCATAACCCCATGTGTCATAAGAAGGCTGCCAGTGAACTCAGAGAAAAGGATTTTACGGTAAGTTATACAAAAAATCCTTTTTTCTTTTTCCCCCGCAAGGGGCCCACCGGTATGCCGTTGATAGAGGGCGAGTCCCTAATAAGGATAGCCAGGGGCTCAATGGCTAACACATAAAGTCCAGGGGTAAGTGGATAGCCCTGTCTAGTTCCCCTGTGCAATTGGAAGGCGGGAGAGAGTGAGCCACCGGTGCTGTATAGTTGCTTGACCCATGACACAAACTAAGGCCCAAAGCCAAACTTCTCCAGAACCTGCCAGAGAAAGGTCCACTCCATGGAGTCAAGGGCCTTTTCAGCATCTAGAGGCCACCAGCCCACCTTGCCCAGCCTCCACCACCCTAGCAATGCGCGTATATAGTCTTCATAAGTTGATGTCCGTGCCCTTACCCGGCATGAAGCCAGTTTGGTCCCCTTGTACTAGGGACAATATAACTGAATTGAGCTGGTTTGCTAGTATTTTTGTAAGGATCTTCACATCTACATTGACAAGCGATATTGGTCTATAAGAGGCACACTGTTCAGGATTCTTGCCAGGTTTGGGCACCACTATGATTATTGCCTCAGACATATAGTGCTGAAGGCAATTCTCCTCCAGCATTGTAAGTATGAGGTCATGGAATTTCGGGGCAATCAACTCAGCATTAGCCTTGTAAAATTCCCCCGGTAGCCCATCAGGACCCGGGGTCTTAGATGCCTGGAGAGATGCAATCGCCAAACGCGCCTCCTTAATGGCAATGGGGGCCTCCAATTTGGCTCGTGCTGGGGCCGAGAGCCTCGGGAACTCTGTCTCAAATAGGCCAAGGGACGCTCCAGTGGGTAGTCAACCCTGGAGGTATAGCGAAATGGTCATTTATCCTTTGGGGGTCTGTCTGCAGCACGCCGTTATCGTCCCTTATACCGGAAATGTGGGAAGCATTGGCTCGTTCTCTAGTCAGCCACTCCAATAACCTACCCAATGCGCTCCCCCTGCTTAAAAATGCTCTGTGACAGTGACAGCAATAGTTTCCTGCATGAGGTAGTTCTAAGTAGGGAAATCTCTCTATGTGTAGCTATCATATTCTGATACACCGTTTCATTCTTGGTAGATACATGGGTATCCTCCAGCTCCTGGGCCCTACGTTCAGCTTCCACGAGAGCCAGGCCTATGTCCCACCGGGCCTTCCCAATCAGCAGTTGGTACTGACTCCTGGAGTACGCCTTAAAAGCGTCCCACCTGGCCTGCAGAGAAGCCGTATCCCCGTTACTGCTCCAGTAGGTTTCTAATTCCGTCTCGATCAGCGGGGCCACCCTTTCGTCAGATATCCAAAACCCAGACAGTCTCCATAAGTTAGTGTTAGCTGGCGAGTCCGAGGCTAATTCCAATATGATCGGGGCATGGTCCGAGATGCCGCGGGGAAGTATCTTTACTTCTCTTACTCGGTTTAGTAGGGGTTCACCCTCGTAAATCAGATCTATTCTGGAGCAGGAGGCAAATGCAGGGGAATGACAAGTGTACTGCCTCACACCAGGATGCCTTCACCTCCAGACATCGTGCAGGCCATACAGCTCTGCCCAGCGCGACAGAGGGGAGTCTGCCGGGGAGTCCAGAGCCACATTAAAACTATCAAGGCTGGGGTTAGGGGTCATATTAAAGTTCCCTTCCATCAACACCGCAGCAACAGGATAGCGAGCCAGGAGGGCCAGCAGCCTATTCAGAATCAGGAGGGTTGCTGGGGGGGAGGGGACATATACTCCCACAATGCTCACCTCCACCCTATCGCAAAAGGCATAGAGGACCACATATCTAACCTCAAGGCTCAAATGTAAGTCCAGGAGGGTGAAGCGCAACGACTTATCAATCAAAACACTCACCCCCCTGGAGTAGGTGGAGAAAGTAGCATGATAATAGGACCCGACCCATGGTTTTTTAAGAGCCATAGTCTTCCTACCCAATAAATGCGTTTCTTGCAATATACATATGGGGTATATATTTTTTCAAGTATTCAAACACCAGGGATCTCTTAAGTTTAGAGTTCAAACCCCTGACATTCCAGGACAGCAATTTAATAGACGCCATCGCTGCAAGGCCCGGGGGGAACACAAACCGGAGGTATACCGCCAACAGGAATCCATGCTGTAAGTAATTAACATTGTGGCCAGATTCAGAACCAGTTACAGTAGTCATAACCAGGGTGTTCTCTTCCCCCTTCTGAGGAGATCCAATAGTTACTTGTAGCTAAACAGTGCAAAAAGAAAGCAAAAGAAAAACATAACATAAGGCACAATTGTGAACTGCTCCCATATAACTGAGAGAGGGCAGTTCTACCAAAACCCGATTTCCCCCCACCCCGCACCACCTCCCAAACTTTGGTGTGCTTCCTTCCCCAAACTAGAGATGGCACCAGCCATACTGGGCTACGTGCAGAGGTTCACTGAAGCGTTTCTGTCCACTTCCATAGGCAATGAGTCTCTCTGCCTCAGTCAGCATAAATGTTCCCTACAGGTCAGAAAATCTATAAATCACAGGGGGGGGGGAGAAAGTCCCGCACTCCAGGGGCACAAATCTTAAACTTGTTGCAAACTGAAGTTGTCATGTCATAAGGTAAATTGAGAAAAAGAAAGGGGCTGAGAATCAGGAACACATATACATTCCATTCCATACATTCCATCTGCAGACATATAGTGACCATACTCCCAGGTGAGAACCAAGGCCGCCCCCTCCGGCGTTCCAGATAATACATTAGTCAGACAGGGCCAGGGGGAACAAGAAGGAAAGGGGGAGGGCACAAATGTACATGGCCAGCAGCCAAGGTGAAATGTCTCAGCCCTCACCTGTCCAGGAATTAGTCAGAGTAGCAGTAATCCAATCCAATTTATAGAGTGGGTTCTAATTTAGCCTTTAGGTAGTGTCTCCAGCCAGTTGGATGCGTTTTCAGGAGAGGTAAAAAACCAGACGATTCTCCATCTTGGACCCTAAGCCACGCTGGAAACAACATACTGTATTTGAGCTTCCTATTCCGGAGGTTCAGTATCACATGATCAAAGGACCGATGTAATTTCTGAGTCTCAATGGAGTAGTCTGGAAACAACATAAGCTTCGCCCCCCTCATGGCGAAGCTCATCCACCTTCCTAGCGGAGGATTAGGTCGCGGTAGTTGAGCAACTTGAAAATAAAAGTGCGTGGAGGAGCTCCCGTCGGACCCCAGGTAGCAGGCACCCTATGTGCCCTCTCCACTACGAAACAGTCTGAAAATGCAGCACTTGGCAGTAGGGTGCGCAGCTGGTGTTCAGTATAGGCCACAGCGTCCGGACTCTCCGCGCTCTCCGGAAGCCCCACCAAGTGGAGGTAATTCCTCTTATTTCTGTTTTCTGCGTCCTCTGCACGTGCCTCCATTACCTTCATCTTAGTCTGTAGGGTTCTGAAGGATGAGGCCTGGTTGTTCATGGTGTCCTCAGCCTCCCCCACGCGCTGTTCAGATTCATTGATTCTGTCCCTAAAGCCATCCATATCCCTCCTGAGCAGGCCTATATCCATTTGCATAGTTTCAGTCTTACCTGTCAGGGTAGACTGACAGGTGTTGATCGCCTGCATTAGGGCGGCGAATCTGGCCTGCTCATCCATGACTGGGTCCTCCTCCGTCTGCGACGCCATGTTTACGGCCTTGGCTGGGGACAGCCCGGCGCCCGCGGTCTGCGATGCCTTCTGTGCCTTGTGCTGAGACTAACGGGAGCCGGAGGGGTGCGATCCCTTTCTCATTCCCTTCCCTGTGCTATCTGCTCCCACCTATGCGTCTGCCAGCCAGGTACCTGCAGGGTACCCGGAGAGAAATCAGAGATGAGGCCGGAGCTCGCTGCCTACACGACCGCTCCGGTGGCCATATTGGACACGCCCCCACCCTTGCATCTTTCATCCAGTGCTGCT
The DNA here is from genome assembly GCA_018402905.1 of Glandirana rugosa. Lineage (NCBI taxonomy): Eukaryota > Metazoa > Chordata > Amphibia > Anura > Ranidae > Glandirana > Glandirana rugosa. The sequence goes on from BLSH010064465.1 coordinate 227,839, forward strand.
CTGACGTTTCTGGATTCTAAGTCATGGGGAAAGCAAAAGAATTGTCAAAGGATCTGCGGGAAAAGGCAGTTGAACTGTATAAAACAGGAAAGGTATATAAAAAGATATCCAAGGAATTCAGAATGTCAATCAGCAGTGTTCAAACCCTAATCAATAAGTGGAAAATGAGGGGTTCTGTTGAAACCAAGCCACGGTCAGGTAAACCAACTAATATTTCAGCCACAACTGCCAGGAAAAGCGTTCGGGATGCAAAGAAAAACCCACAAATAACTTCAGTACTTTGAAAACATGTGGTGTGGCTGTTCAAAGATGCACAATACGGAGGCACTTGAAGAAAGATGGGCTGCATGGTCGAGTCGCCAGAAGAAAGCCATTACTACGCAAATGACACACAGTGTCCCGCTTACAATACGCCAAACAGCACAGAGACAAGCCTCAAACCTTCTTGCACAAAGTCATTTGGAGTGATGACACCAAAATTGAGCTTTTTGGCCACAACCCTAAACTTTACATTTGGAGTGGAGTAAACAGGCCTGTGAAACACGGAGGGGGATCGCTGATGTTTTGGGGATTTGTGAACTACAAAGGCACAGGAAATTTTGGTCAAAATTGATGGGAAGATGAATGCAGTATGTTATCAAAAAATACTGGGAGGAACATTTGCATTCATCAGCCAGGAAGCTGCACATGGGACGTGCTTGGACATTCCAACATGACAATGATCCAAAACACAAGGCCAAGTCGACCTGTCATTGACTACAGCAGAATAAACTGAAGGTTCTGGAGTGGTCATCTGTCTCCTTACCTCAATATCATTGAACCACTCTAGGAAGATCTCAAACGTGCAGTTCATGCAAGACAGCCCAAGAATTTCCAGGAACTGGAGGCTTTTTTGCCAAGAGGAATGGGCAGCTTTACCATCTGAGAAGATAAAGAGCATCATCCACAAATACCACAAAAGACTTCAAGCTGTCATTGATGTTAAAGGGGGCATTTAAGAACTGGGGTATCTAAACTTTTGATCAGGGTCATTTGAGTAGTTTTTGTTACTCATTATGATTTAAAAAATTGATAATAAATGGCTTCAGCCAAACACTAACCATGAGTGAAATAAATGTTTTTGTGTTCTCATTCATATTCTCTGAAAAATGGCCAAGAAATCATATCTGCCAGGGTATGTAAACTTATGAGCACAAGTGTGTGTGTGTGTGTGTGTGTGTGTGTGTGTGTGTGTGTGTGTATATATATATATATATATATATATA
>BLSH010064465.1:240171-257849 GCA_018402905.1 Glandirana rugosa
ATCTACATGGCATATATGAGCTCATATTCGGCTCAAAAAGTCGTGTAAAAAACACGACTTTTTCTGGGGGGTCTTTTTCAGCACAAAAAATGTGCTGAAAAACTCGGCTTATACTCGAGTATATACGGTACATCTACTGGGCATCATTGTCTGGACACAGGATATCCATGCAAGGCTTGTTTACAGTATCTCACATAAGTCTGTACACCCCTCACATTTTTGTAAATATTTTATTATCTTTTCATTTGACAACACTGAAGAAATGACACTTTGCTACAATGTAAAGAAGTGAGTGTACAGCTTGTATAACAGTGTAAATTTGCTGTCCCCTCAAGATAACCCAACACACAGCCATTAATGTCTAAACGGCTGGCAACAAAAGTGAGTACACCCCTAAGTGAAAATGTCCAAATTGGGCCCAAAGTGTCAATATATTGTGTGTGTGTGTGTGTGTGTGTGTGTATATATATATATATATATATATATAATTTTCCAGAGACCACCCCTGGATATGACGTTGAGCACGTGCACTCAACTCCTTTGGTCGAACATGACGAGGCCTGTTCTGAGTGGAACCTGTCCTGGTAAGCCGCTGTATGGTCTTGGTCACCGCGCTGCAGCTTGGTTTCAAGTTCTTGGCAATCTGTTTATAACCTAGGCCATCTTTATGTAGAACAACATTTTTTTTTTCAGATCCTCAGAGTTCTTTGCCATGAGGTGCCATGTTGAACTTCCAGTGACCAGTATGGGAGCGTGAGAGCAATAACACCAAATTTAACACACCTGCTCCCCATTCACTCCTGAGACCTTGTAACACTAACAAGTCACATGACACCAAGGAGGGAAAATGGCTAATTGGGCCCAGTTTGGACATTTTCACTTAGGGGTGTACTCACTTTTGTTGCCAGCGGTTTAGACATTAATGGCTGTGTGTTAAATTATTTTGAGGGGACAGAAAATTTACTGTTATTCAAGATGTACACTCACTACTTTACATTGTAGCAAAGTGTCATGAAAAGTGTTGTCACATGAAAAGATATAATAAAATATTTACAAAATGTGAGGGGTGTACTCACTTTTGCGAGATACTGTACATCCAGTTTCTGGTGAGTGCACTGTTTACTGGTTGGGTGTATTCACCGCAAACTTTCACTGCATCACAGAGTGCTGGATTGTTTACCCTACAGAGGAAGGTTACGTTCTATTGGGGGTCACCCCATGTCTTGACATCTTCCAATCTAAATAAGGGACTGATTGAAGTGACTCACTATATCTGTTCACATACAATTTTTTTTTCTGGTTATTTTCATATTTTTATTCAATTTTTTTTTATTTTTTATTCCTGGACATTTATAAGTGTTTTTAGCGCTGTACTGTTATATTTTTAAATTGTGTTTTAGGATTGTATGTTCACCTTTTTTTAGTGGCAATGGTTGATTCTTAGTATTGTTTTAGCACTGAGCGCTCACTTGTCACATTTTAAATTGGTTCCTATCTGCCTGCCCGTGTCCCCACTCAGCACACAAAGGCCTCTTCCTGCCTTGCTTTGTGCGCCGGCGGCCACGTGTCATATGAAATAATTTTGCCCGGTGGGCAGGGTTTCGTGGCGCAACATTTGAGGAGAGGGTGGATGCTGGGGCGGCTAATCTTAGCTGTCACCCAGCCCCCCTCCCCTGGCTGTCAATTAGCTCTGCTATATTTAGACCACAGCTCTAGAAACCTTATTAGTAGGGACTTGATGTACACTTCACTCAGACATTTCTCTTACTTTTTTTTGCAGATGGTGTAATATAACCTGCACGCCATTTCAAACACTATATATATATCTTTCACTCTCTGTGACCGTATAACAATAACAAACCAAAAAGCTGCTGGCATTGCATTGACACTCCAGACCTAGGTAATTAGTGTTTTACCTTTTTTCTTTTTCTTTCTCTAACTGCATAACATTCCCATATTCAGCAGGCCCGATACTGTGAATCTCCTCTTTATTTTAATACCATATACTTCCACATTTGGTTTGCAGTGAATTATCAGACGCCAGTGATTCACTTGCTGGACACTGGTTTCCATACTCCCTGGTCATGTTGAGGACAATATGCAGCCAAATTTTAACTTTTACCCTTTCAAGGTGTACTCATTGCTTCAAAAGGTATTGATTTGCATAACAGCAAAATAATTTTGTATATCCCAAAAAAGCATAATATGTTCTATACACTTGTTATATCTTTCTAATGCATATTTTCGATTGTAGAAATTAAACCTTTATATAATCTTTATTTTGCATTTTCAGTAAGAACAAAAACAGGATTGCACATAGCAAGCAGTTGTTTTGGTACATATGATAGAAGTGATTAGCCAACAGTTTTATTTACCTGACCGTAATTCGTGACCCATGGATACAATTAGCAGTGCTTCTCACATAAACATTTCACAATCTTGTGCCTCACCACACTATAGGAGGCAGGCGACTGAGCCAAAACGTTAATTCAGGGTTACCTCATTCTCCAACAGTAGGGCCTTAATGTGTTGTGGATCATACTTCAGAGGATGTGGTACAAATAAACATAAAGGAAAAAGGGGGGGGAATCAAGGCATGAGGAGGGGGAAGAAAGAGGGTGGGGGGGGGACACATATGAACTGCACCATCCCACAAAAAAAAAAAAAAAAAAAATTTATAAGATCAACACAATGGTACTTGTGGTCTGCTACAAGTACATCTCAATCTATATTGTATCAAACTCAAATGAGCTTGGGGTCAGTCCCCTGTGTAACGAGGCTAGGCCTCCCTGCTAGGTGTTCCAGGTTGGAGAACCAGTACTAAACTTGATTTATAGTGGATACAAGTGGCCCAAATTCCGTAGAATTTATTATACCTGTCTTTGCAGTTTGCTATCCATTCCTCTGCAGCCATAATTTTGTCAACCAATCCGATCCAGTCTTTGCGGGTGGGAACATAGGATGATTTCCAGTGTATCGGAATTAGGCGTCTGGCCGCATGCAATAGGTGATTTCTGTAATGGCTCAGAGGAACGGCAGGCAAGTGCATCAGTAACTCCAGTGGGGAGTCGCTCATATCTATATCCAGTATTTTAATCTGGGCTCTGACGTCCATCCAGAAGGGCCGGAGCTGCGGGCATTCCCACCAGATGTGTAGGTAGATGCCTCGGAGCCCACAGCCCCTCCAGCAGACGCCAGAGACAGTCGGGTAGATCCTGGCCAAAGTGGTCGGGACTCTGTACCATCTGGACAATATTTTATAACTATTTTCCTGCATCTTAGTGTCCACTGTACTTTTGTGCGTTTAAGGTGTGTATATATATGGTCTAGTTGAGCATCTGTAAACGTGCTGCAGGTCCCTCTCCCATTCCCGTATGAAAACCGGTTCATTTCTCCTCTCCGTCGACTGCAATAACTCGCAGAGCACCGAGCGGCTCCGGATCCGCCGACTTGCACAATCTCTCGAACGCTGTCAGGGAGGACGGGGGTCTAATGGCAAAGGGTAAAGTGTGGAGGAAATGGTGCAACTGTCTATAGTCCCATTCATCCATTGGGAATAGGCCGAACTGGGATTTAAGCCATCCCAGCGTGACCAGGCCCTGTTCGTGGACGAACCTCCCACAACGTACCTCTCCATCTCTGGCCCATGTGCGAAAAAAGGAGGCGTGTTCCCCGGGAACAAACCAGGGGCAGCCGCCTAGAGGCAGAAGCGGGGAGCCAGGTGGAGACAGTCCCACCTGAGCATTCAGGGCATCCCATTGCCATAGCGCATGGGCAGAGAGAGGAGACACGAAATCCGAGCGGTCCCGTGTGGCACGCGGGAGCCATGGGGCTTGGGATAAGTTGCGACCTGCTAGAAATTTCTCCAGTGGCACCCAAACTTTGGAGTGGCTATGGTGGTGCCAATCTAAGATCCTCTGCAGCTCAGTGGCTTCGTAGTATCTACACACGGAGGGGACCCCCAGTCCACCAAACCTCTTGGGGCGCTGTAGGGTGGGTAGGGCGATACGGGGGCTCTGACCGTGCCAGACAAATCTCACAAACAGGCTGTTGAGGGCAGAGAAAAAGGATCTGGGCAACGGTATGGGCACCATTTGTAAGTAGAAAAGAACTCGTGGCAGGATGTTCATCTTCAATATGCTGACTCGACCCATCTAGAAAAAAGTAGTGCGGTCCCAACGCTGTAGGTCCGCTTTAAGTGTGGTTAATAGGGAGGCATAATTACAGGAGTAAAGTTGCGAACAGTCTGCGGGGAGTTGGATTCCTAAGTATTTTATTGAGGATGTGAACCACGTGAAAGAAAAGGAGGCCTGGAGTTGTGTACGTAGAGCGGGCGGAATTTCTAAAGGCAAGATCTCCGACTTGTTATAGTTCATTTTAAAATTAGTAAGGGAGTGGAACCTCTTCGGCTCGCCCCATAATGCTGTAGAGGGAAATCACAGGGTCCGTCACATAGAACAGAACATCATCAGCATAAGCTGAGAGTTTGTGTTCTGTCAAACCTACTTGGAACCCTTTTATGTCCGGATTTAGCCGAATCATCTTCAGGAGTCATTCCAATGTCAGTGCGAAAATAAGAGGGGACATTTCCCATTTCGTATAGCGAAAGCAGTGGAGAGAGTTCCTTTCACCTTAACTTTGGCCTCAGGGATGCTATAGAGGGTACCAATGTACCTCATCATGGCTTGGCCGAGGCCCAGTCTCCAACACTGTGTGGAGGTAGCTCCAGACCACCCTGTCGAAGGCATTCTCGGCATCAGTTGACAACAAGAGACAGGGTGAACTGGACTGCCGTACGCCCACCCAGTGAGCTAGCTGGATCGCCCTGCTGGAATTGTCTCGAGCCTCTCTCCCCTGTATGAAGCCCGTCTGGTCGGGATGTATTAATGACGGCATGACTGATTTCAACCAGTTTGCTAAAAATTTTGCTAAGATCTTGATGCCGGTGTTTAACAGTGAGATCGGTCTGTAGCTTCCTGGGGTGGGGGGTGGCCGGGTCTTTTCCCTACTTCGGGATAACCGTTATATGTGCCAGCAGGGACTCCTTGAGTATATAGATAGTCCCGTGGCAAGGGCGTTAAAATATGAGCACATGTGTGCGGAGAGTAGGGGGAAGAATTTACGGTAGTACGCATTCGTGTAGCCGCCGTGACCGGGGCTTTTACCTGCGGGTAGTTCTTTTATTACCGCCTCAAGCTCCACCTCAGAGATGGACTTATCTAAATGTTCGCTAACCTGCGTCGACAACTGGGGGGCCTTTTCCTCAAGGTATTGGGCAAGGCATGCGGCTTTTTGTGTAGGCGTGTGGCCCTCTAATGTCTCTGGCAGTTGATATAGTTGGGTATAAAAGTCTTTAAATGCGTTCGCTATTTTCGAGGGTAAAACCGCCGAGGAATTCGCTGTTGTGTGTATTTTTTGGACGTAGCCAGAGTTGCGCTGTCGCCTAAGTGCTCGTGCTAGGAGTCTCCCACATTTATTGCCTACCTCGTAAAATTTGTGAGGCATGTCGCAGTCTAGGCCTAATGCGTGTCTCTAGGAGGGTGGATAGTTTGTCTCTAAGAGAGTGCAATTCCGCCTGGAGAGTCGGGGCCGCCCGTCGTTTGTGGTTCAACTCGCCATACTCAATTTGGTAAGGAGGGACTGCAGGTCCCCATCACGTATCTTCTTTAATCGGGCACCCTGGGAGATGTGTTCGCCCCCCGGACCACTGCCTTGTGACCCTCCCACACAGCCGCCATCCCCGCCTCCTCCCTCACGTTTTCACAAAAATATTGGGAGATTGTCTCCAAGACCCCCCTGTAGAGCCACCACATCATCCAGGATATTTTCGTTTAGATGCCAGGTCCATTGGCATGTTTTTAGCGGTAGCAGTGCGAGGGAGACGGGGACCGGCGCGTGGTCAGAGATTGTGAACGATCCAATGGACGAGCCGGAGAGCGACTCCAGTAGGTGTTGGTCCACCAGTAGCACATCTATGCGTGTGTACGGTGGAGAAATAGCTGGAGTCTTTTTCTCTGGGGTGGAGTACTCTCCAGCAGTCCATCAGACAGTGAATTTGCAGAGTTTTACGGGAATGTTTGAGGAATGCAATGGTACGCGTGGAGCGGCTGGAGGATGTGTCTAGTAACGGGTCTGGGCAGACATTGAAGTCCCCCCCACAATCCCACGTCCCTCACGGAACGCAGAGATTCCAAGACCCTGTCCAGGAAGGACAGCTGTCTGGTATTAGGGGCATACAGGGATACAAGAGTTAGCCTACGCCCAAGCAGGGTCCCCTTTAGGAACACAAATCTCCCCTCTGGGTCCACCTGATGATCCATGGGGATGAAGGGGCAATGTTTGTATATCGCAATTGCTACACCCCCCGACTTTGCCCTTGGAGAGTTGCCTAAATACCATCTGTCATATATATGTGTGGGTATATATGTGTGGGAAGGCAAGGGGTCGAGTCAGCTTGAAAGTGAGTCTCCTGCAACAATAAAATGTGTGCCCCCAGTCTTAGTCTCAAGCCACAACTTACTGTGTTTCATTGGAGAACTCAGGCCACGGACGTTGTAGGACGTTTTCTTTAAGGATGCCATCTCAGAGTCGTGTGGGGAGGCCTACACAAGATTTGGGGTGTCAGGAGGGGAACTGCAGCAGACCAGCCCATGGGACATATAGTGCTGTAAACATAGGAAACAAGAGATAATAACCAGCAACAACAACATATCCAACATTGGGATAACATTAACTTTACCAATTGAATCAGCCACTCGCCATATGGGCGAGTGGACGCGTTACTCGTTGGCGCAGGAGAGATCCCCGTCCAGCTGGGACAAAAAAAGGTGGGGGAGCTCCCGGCACCAGCGATTGCCCAATTTTGGGCATCGAACCATCTGGAGTTCACCTATTGGGGGTAGGTGGGGAGGCATCAGGCAAAGACCCGCTCCCGGGTCCTGCTCCAATTACTGTATACCGCTAGAACGGTATATTGACGTCTTTAGTCCACAGCAGCAGCTAAAGTATGAGGAAGAGAGATGAGAGTGGAAACCGGTGTAACATGTTTATAAGTAGCTCTTTAGGCATTTGATGCAGGGGACAGTCCTGGCCTCCCTGAGCGGGTAGGATCATCGTGTGGCCAGTTCATGTGCCTTCGGTTGTGACGAGCTGGCTGCCATGGCGTTGGGCGAGCCACCGCTGGGGGGTCCTGGCTACAGCGCCAGTCTGGGATATCCATCGCCGGCAGGCCAAGGTGGGAGAGAAAAGTTGGCAAGTCTGATCTGTTTCAAAGAGTTATTTGCTGCCCCCCCTTAGTGACCGAGAGGCTAAAAGGGAACCCCCAGCGATAAATTAGCTGAGCTTTCTGCAGTTCCTCTAACAGAGGTTTGAGGGCCTTCCGCTGCATCAGCGTGCGCCTTGAGAGATCCGGGAAAAGGGAGAGTTTTGCACCATCAAGTCTATGTAGCGGACCCCCCAGACATGGTACATGATGCGTTCCTTAAGCGAGTATTTGTGAAGCTTACAGATTATGTCTCTGGGTTTGTCTGGGTCATCTAATGGAGGTCGCAGGACTTCGTGGGCAAGGTCGTTCTCAATGTGAGTGGTGGCCTCCCTCCCCAGGATCTGCTTAAACACCCCCTGGAGGGTAGGGACAATGTCCTTGGGGGCCGTAGCCTCCGGGAGACCGCGTATGCGGATGTTCACTCTGCGGCTCCTATTTTCCACATCGTCCAGCTGATCTAATAAAGCGTCAATTCTCCTATCCTGGGCCCTACAGTGGGCCTGGAGGGACTGTATGGCAGGGGTGATTTTCTCCACCGAGGCCTCCAGCACCTCCACCCTCCCCCCCTATATGGGCAGTGTCCGTCTGTAAGGCCTCAATGTCCTGCCTTAAGGGTCTTTCCATTCGTGTCACAAAGCCCTCCAGGTCTGCTTTAGTGGGAAGAGTCAATATGTGTGCTCTTAAATTGTTGTGCCCCATGACCTCTGCCATGTCCATTAAGCCCATCTGGGAGTGTGTGTGAGGGGGCAGAGGCCCGGGAGGAGGCAGACGGCGGCTTGGAGGTAGGCCCCGCTGAGGGGTTTGTGCGAGGCACCTTGTCCGTGTTACTGGCGGCCCCATCCCAGGCAGGGTCAACCAGGGGGACCTCAGGACAGTCCGGTGGGAAGGGGGGAGAGTATGAGGCCGGAGGCAGCTGGGGTGATGGTATGGGGGAGACTGTGGCGTTGCACTCACCCGGCGCCATTTTGAATCTCTGCTCCCGCGGCCTTTTGTCTCCTGTGAACAATGCGTCCAGGGAGCCGGAGCGCAGCCTCTGTGTCCGCGGAGACTGTCTCCGCTACGTGGTCATCTCACCTGGCGGTGCAGAGTGTGCTCAGTGCTGCAGTGGAAGCTGTAGATGGAGCGGGTCGGACGGAGCTCAGCTCACACACGTCCGCTCGCTCTCATGCCACGGCCATGCCCCAAATTAAACCTCTTTAATGTTTATGCACCCCGATTGAAGAAAAACAATTTCAAAGCGTGTTGGGTGTTGATCATCTTCACTTTCAATTTTGGTGATGCCAATTTGAGTACATTGCATCTGTAAACTTTGTTGAATTATTTTTGTGTATTGCAATAATGTGTATATTCTATATTGAATAAAGACTTTGTAAACTTTTAAATCATTCCAAGACCCCTTCTCTTCATGTACAAATGATTCAATGGCATTAAAGTTCCATTAGGAGGGTTTTTTCTTACATATAGGGATGTTGGCATTTAACTAGCTTACTGGCTTTATTTTGCCTCTTACCATATACCTTGGACTTTTTACTTTCAATAAAGGGGTAATTTGGGGGATATTTGTACTGTCCTGGCATTTTCGGGCCTCAAGAAATGAGATTGGACGTTAGTACATTAGGATTGATTTGATTTTTAGGTATACAGTATATACCATAGTTTGTGGACTCAATAACTTTCCTACAGGCTAAATAATATACGCTGATTTGGGCTATTTTTGCAAAAGAAATGTAGCCGTATATATTGTAGCCTAAATTTATGAATAAAGATTATTTGCAAAATGTTATAACAGAAACAAAGAAAATGCTTTTTCTCTTTCGTTCATTTACAAACACAGCGCTCCATTATTCAGAACCATGGGGTTATACCACCCCCTACAGGAGTAGAACACAAGGCAGAAACCAGACCTGGCTATGCCTATGGGCAGTCCTAGGTGGTATACACCCCCCTCTCTGCTATAGGCCTTCCGTTTTTATACTGCCTAGTCAGGAGTAAGTACCTAGTTCCCTGCTGGGCTCTAGTCTTTTGGCAATTTTTTGTTTGTTGTCTATGCTGAATTTTTTTCCGGTGAGATCTACAATCAACTGCCGAGCTAGGCGACAGGCTGGTCACTAAGTATCCAGTGGTTTCCCCAGTCTGGCCGGCAAGCGTGTTCAGACCACAGCTACGCGCTAGGTCGGCCACGACATAACCCAACTGCGTGGGGGCTGTCCCCTGCGAGTTAAACATCTCTCAACGTCGCATACGACCGGGTCTTACCCTGAGTCGCAGAGTTCCTCATGACTGACAGCCCCCACTACGGTGGCGAGGAGGATCTGTCTGGGAGCGTTACCCGCATGCCTCACTGGATCGGTAAGTAGGGCCCCCCGCCTCGTCGTCCTTAGACGTGGTGTGGGGCGCAGGTACTCCCTGGGGTGGTCAGTCCTCTGGGGTACTAATCCTCCCCTCCCTCCCTCCCCTCCTCCAGACCTGGGTGCTCTCCCCCCCCAGGGTTGTCACGGGGGTACAACTTGGGCTCACCTGCTGGATGTTTGGGCCTAGGGAGCGGGTGACTGGGCATCCACAATCCACTTTTCCTATGGCAGCCCTTTGGTAATTTAGGCTGCAGCTTTGCGGCCTACCGAGCGATGCGTGGGGCGGCCCCAGGTGTGGGCGTCCGCCCTACATTCCACGGCTCCTTTTTTGTCCGGTCCCCTCACGGACCCGTGCACTCGCGGTGGGCGGCCGGAAATGTAGGCCTCGTGGCCACCTTCTACTGGAGGGGCGGGGCTGTGGGGGGCTCTGAGGGTGACCCCCTTTTAGGGGGTCATTTAGGTGGGCCTTCTGTGGGTGCCCTCTGTGCGGGGGCTCCGTAGGCACCCCCTGTACGGGGCTCCTTGGTAGGCGCCCCCAGTGAGGGGCCTCAGCCGGTGCCCCCTGTGCGGGGTCTCGGTGACGCCCCCGGTGTGGCGCCTCAGCCAGTGCCCCTGTGAGGGGCCTCAACCAGTGCCCTCTGTGAGGGCCTCATTTGGCGCCCCCTGTGTGGGTTCTCGGTTGGTGTCCTGTGTGGAATCCCCTGATCAAGTCACGTGGGCGTGCTGATACGCGTCAGGATTGAGCTACAGACAGAAACCCACAGTGGTGCTGGTAGACGAGCTTGTTGATTGGTTTATGCGTTTTAAGCTAAAAAAGTGAGTGTAATGAGCTGCTTTATTAAATACATTGAAATTTTAAACGATCTCACACAGGGCAACTCCTCTTTTATATACCAACACTGAGGTACTGGCAAAGACCCCCCCCCCCGGAGTACCATAGAGGTTCCCCAGCTTGACCACCCCCACCAGAACACTTAGAGGCAGACGGACACACACCGATTCCTAAAGATTTTTTTCATCGGTATCATGCGGTTATGAGCAGCAATGAGATGAGAGGCTAGAGAGCATTATACCTACATGGACAGGTACTTTTCATCTTTAATCACTGTGCAAAGGATTGACGATCGCACTGCATATTGTACCCCACTTTATCACCATTTGAACTTTGGACTTGTACGTTTTTTTTCATCTTTTTTTGTGTTTTTTTTATTTCACAGAAGTCACATTTATTTAATTGCTCAAATAATCACTGACACTTGGTAATATAGATCCATTTTATTAGAAACACTCATCCATGGATTCAATTTGAAGCTATACATTTGTGGGTTTGTCTGGGGCCTAGGTCGACGCCCCCTGTGTGGGGCCTAGGTCGACGCCCCCTGTGTGGGGCCTAGGTCGACGCCCCCTGTGTGGGGCCTAGGTCGACGCCCCCTGTGTGGGGCCTCGGTTGCCGCCCCCTGTGTGGGGCCTTGGGCGGCAGTGATCTGTCAGTGGCACCCTCTGAGTTTTTTTGTGTTTTTACCAGGTGGCGCTTAGGCATATAGCCTAGTAAATGGTGCCCCCCGCCTCATCTGTCTTGAACGATCCTATATCTGGCTCTGCTGCCACAGACGTGGCCCACCTAGCAGGGTTGGGTGGCCATGCTCAATGTCCTGTCAGGTAGTGAGGATGATCCCTCCACAACTGCAGTGGCACATGAGAAGGTGCTGGTTGTCGCACTTATTACACCTGTACGGGAACCTTTTAAAGATGGGGGATGCAGCTGCAGCGGAGGGCCAGTCCCCTTTGGCACCCATAGGCCATCTTGCATGGCGAAATCGTTTCTTCCTCCTATTTTGCCAAATTTGTCCTTGAGGAATGGGAGCTTCCAAAAACGATTTGCTGTGAGGTACTCCTTTGAGGATTCCCTGCTTAAGTGGACTGTTCCACCAGTAGTGAATCCCTCTGTCTCTAGGTTGCACAAGGCAACCATGATTCCTTTAGAGGAATCTCCGGCTTTTCAAGAACCGACAGACATACCTGGAGGGGGAGCAGAATCCCCCTGCCTTTGGTGAATTGGCAGACCTGTTCATCTAGGGGCTGCAGTTTGTCTGCTATGCCTCTTGGACGTAGTTCTCTTTGCTGAGCTCTCTGTTTCTCTGTTAAGTGTTGGTCTGCGGACTAGGCTTCTAAATGGGAAGAGAGAGAGTCCCATTGGTGCGTACTCTCGCCTGAGGTTGTTTGTATAGCATCTTTACCCAGGCCATAAATCTAGGGCCGAACCCAAATCTGTGCAGAACTGTCCACAGGTATCTCCACTCCACGGAGTCGAAGGCCTTCTCCGCGTCCAGAGAGGCCACCAACCCGGGCTGTCGACATCTGCCCTGTCTATGTGTGTGAAGAGCCTCCTAATATTGATGTCTGTGCCCCTCCCAGGCATAAACCCCGTCTGATCAGGGTGGACCAGCTCTGTAATAACCGTATTCAGTCTAGTTGCTAGGATTTTTGCCAGGACCTTGGCATCCACGTTAAGAAGGGAGATAGGCCTGTAGGAGGAGCACAGAGAGGGGTCCTTCCCTGGTTTCAGAATAACTACTATGACCGCTTCCCCCATCGAGGGAGGGAGGGTCCCCACGTCCAATGCCCCGCTGAATACCTCCTGCAGCCTGGTGGCCAGCTCCCCGGCGTATTGTTTATAGAACTCTACCGGTATGCCGTCCAGCCCAGGAGTCTTCCCTGTCTGTAGTGTTTTGAGCGCCCCCAAAATTTCCTCTGACGTGATGGGTTTGTCCAACCTGTCCCTGTAGGTTTGAGTCAGTTCTGGTATGTCTATGTCCTGTAGGTATTTTGCAAGGTCGTCCTCCCCATACGTTACCCGTGAGGTATACAGCGTTCTATAATACTGAGCGAAGAAGTGGCTAATCTCCTCCGGGGTACACAGCACTCTATCTTCGTCCCCTTTAATCTGGGAAATTCCAACCCCCCCCATCTGTTCTCTAGAGAGCCATGCCAAAAGTCTCCCCGTGCGCTCCCCTTGTTCGAAAATTCGCTGAGACTGTGCCAATAGTTTTTTCTGGGTTAGGGATGTACGAATATTAAGCACCTCAGCTATAAGGGCCTGTAAACGCGAGTAGTGTTGCGGGTCTCCTGACCTGATGTAAAGGGCCTCCTGCTCGCTCGCTTCTAGTTCCGCCCTCCGGAGGGTAGCCCTGCGGACCCCAGCAATGACAGTCTGGTATTGGCCCCTCATGTATGCCTTGAAGGAGTCCCATACCATTTGCACGTCTGCTGAACCTACGTTCGTAGCCCAGTAGTTCTCCATAGCCCCCCTAGCACCCCCCTCCACCTCCACATCAGTCACCCAAAACCTTGAGAGCCTCCACAAGCCTCCAGTCAGGGCTGCAGAGGTCTCAAGGTGGAGGAGCAGCGGGGAGTGATCTGAAATTCCCCTAGGTAGGATGGCAACCTCCTTAACCCTCGGCAGCACCACCCCACTCGCAAAAATCAGGTCTATTCGGGAGAAGGTACGGTACGAGGCCGAGTGACATGTGTAGGCCCGCTCCCCTGGGTTCCTCTGCCTCCACATGTCAGTCAGCCCATACGTCTCTGCCCACTCAGAAATTCCAGAGTCCGTAGGGACCTTTTGAAGACAGGCGGTCCTTCTCCACATCCGGGACTAAGTTGAAATCCCCCAAGAGGACTACATTCTCAGTTGCAAAGTCTATCTTAGCTGTAATTTTGTTTAGGAGAACCAGGAAAGCCGGAGGCGGCAAATACACCCCAACTATTACCCAGTTCAAGGAACATATAGAGGCATGAACAATGACAAACCTGCCATCCGGGTCCAACACCAGGTCGAGGAGTTTGAAGGGGAGCGTCTTGAGAATCAAGACACTAACTCCCCGTGCATAATTTGAGTAAGTGGAGTGGTAGTGGTATCCCACCCACGGTTTTTTAACCCTACTCCCCACGAGATGGGTTTCCTGCAATATGCAGATGTGTGGGCTGTATGATTTAATGAACTGGAACACCAGTGACCGTTTGGTCGGGGAGTTTAGCCCCCTGGTGTTCCAAGACATTATCTTAAGGGAAGACATTAGCCGCGTGTAAATATTGGCATAAAGGATAGTAAATGTATGCCCTCCATGGGCCTGGCGGTTGAACCGGGACACAAGCGATGCAATGCTGAACAAGTACATTCATACAAATTACTGAGAACTCTTTCGAACTAGAAAACCCAAACAGCCCAATATGGGCAACCCTCCCCCACCCCGCCCATCCCCTCAGAACTAAGGAGGGCTTCCATTCCCAAACAGTCCCAAATCAGCTCACAGGCTGAAAAAGAGGGCCTTGTGCAACAGGCGATCCTGGTCCCCCCCTCTCAGAGAGGTGGACAAGTCCTGCGGCCGTCTTACAACATGTCTCGCCCCCGCCGGGTATCCTGCAATGAAGTGGGCGAACCAGGACATGTCAGAGTAACAGCATAATGGTATCTCCTAATACATTCGCCCTGTGTACAGTTATGTTCCAACCAATGTATATAGTCTGTCATCAAACATACGGATCATTCCTGCCGCTCCATAGCAGGTAAAAAATAGTAGTATAGGGCTATTAATTGGACACCCAGTTCATCTCCCGGTATAGCCGGGGGTACTTCCCTTGGTTACAAACTTAACAGAGCATTTGTGCACAACAGGTGCTAAACATAACAACTCAGTCATTGCCATCTGTGAGCGCTTAACCAACACCGCTGAGGGTAAGTCATCCCCGGTTGGAAATAGGAGTTAATCCTTGTAGACTATATTGGCAGCCCTGAGCCCCACAGTTGACAGTCTTACCTGTGTGAGACAATAAGCACTTGAACGGACTTACAAGCCCCCGCTCTCAACGGTCTTGTGGAAGGTGTATTATATTAGGGTCTTCTGCGCAACCTCTATATGTAGCTAAAGTGTGAATCTCGTATGGAAGCTACTGGAGTAAGTCAGTATGAAGCATATAAGAGTGGTAACTAGGAGATAAGCTAGCTGCTGCAATACTAGTTAAAAACACAATACTAACTAGGGATGGACTAAGTAAAGTACTGCGCAGTCAGCATAAACACTAAGTACAATCGTGACTATAGTAAATAGACAAGTGCGGGAAACGGTGTAATACCTGACAAGTAGTGTAAATCACAGTAAAAAAATTAAAGTAAATGCCAGAGTGGCTCCACAAAATGAAGTAATGGGCAACTTAAGTGGGTAAGGTGCTAAATAGGTGCATAAATAGCTGTGCCAATAAAAGTGCCTGGCTAAAAAAGAAGACAATGAATAACAATAAATAACAAGTGTGCGTATATTCTGAACCTCAGTGAGTAATAAGAAAATATAAAAATAGTAAAAACCTGAAAAACCACACAAATAATAATAAATATAAATTCATAAAAAGTTCATAGAAAGTTCGTGTTCGTCTCAATAAACACAGAAATATTGGTGCAATATAAAGTGCACTGTGCAAACGACGAAAATGGTGACACAATCTGTGGTGTAGACTAGTGGTGCCAGTGATCGGGGAGTCAGTCTGGTAGCTCCACTCTGTGCATCCAGGAACGCTCCTAAGCCCGTGTGCTCGACTATGTGCTCTCAGAGCGCTCACCTCAAGTAGGAGTAATATACACCTTTTACTGCGAGTAGTGCAGTCACTGAAACTGTGGAACAAACGACCTCCAGACACCTCCTGTGACTCTTGCCTTGTCTCAAAGTGGAACGATCAGCATAGCCAGTGTAGCTGAGAGCGGTCCTCACTCAAACATGGGGGTATAAAGCAAAGACTCCCACAGTGTAGCAGTTCAAAACATACAATTTATTAAAAATGGTAAAATCGCTGCTTACATTTAAAAAGAGTAAAAACACATGTATGCATAAGGTGCATACACCTCTCACCCGACTTCCGGTTTCGGGTCACACTTCCGGTTCCTACGCGTTACGTCACGGTCACGTGACTTCATCAGGGATAACGGATTGGTGCTAAATGATGTCTATTTATACTGTTGAACAGGAAATGGGGAATCGGCCATTTTCCTAAAGTCCTTATGTACATAACGGCAGCCATTTTCCCTATGACATGTACGTCGGCCATTTTTGTGTAGTCCGCGGGTGTAACTTATAGCGGAGAAACAAGGAGGGTACAGAGAGATGGTAATGAGTGAGTGTAGTGAAGCAAAAGCCTAATGACATCACAAACGTACCGATCAGAGACCCCGGGGCTTCAATATTCATGCCTCCAACGGCGATGGCATATTTATGGCGGCCATTTTCCCTAAGATAGGTAGAAATATCGGGCGGCCATTTTCTTGTGGTATAATGATGGTATGTAATGGCGGCCATTTTCCTATAGTCTTAAGGAGGTGGAACAGGCGGCCATTTTCCTGGGGAAGGTGAAAATACACTAGCAGCCATTTTCTTGTAGTGTAAGTGTAATCAATGGTGGCGGCCATTTTCCTAAAGTCTATATGGGGGGAACAGAGCGCAAAAATAATAAATAATAAACAAATATACTCAGAGCAACAAGGTGACGGAGAATATAAATATAGACAAGGTAAACAAGAATATATAAGAAGATATGGATATGAAGAAAGGTGAGGAGCGCTGCGACGATAGTTAAAAATGATAAGTGAAACAAAAAAGGTAATAATCTCCGTAGCCTAAACCTCAAGGGAGTAAAATATGTGTACTAAGCTCCCGACTAAATAATCCAGAACTTCATGGGACGTAAAATATAAGGAACAAAATATGTGTATATATATATATATATATATAATATGTAAACAATAACTAGGTATATAAGGGGGACCTATACCGGAAATAAGGCGGGAGGTTCACAAAGAACTGGTATTCACAATAAATGGTAAAAATAAAAATAAATATAAATAGAACTACATGTACTATATCATATCAACCTGTAAATGTACCGTAAGCTGATAGTGTATGTGGTGACTAGATGGTGAAGCCAAACAGGGGAGGAAAGAAGGGAGTGTGTGAATATTGGAAATAATCTTATCTCTTCATCAATCTGTTCTAATAGTTACTGAGGAAACAATTCAGATCGAACTCTACGTTCATGCCCTTCGGATGTAGCGTACCGAGGGTGTAGATCCATCTGGACTCTTTCTGGCTTAGCATTCTTACTTTATGACTGCCTCTCCAGGATTTAGTATACTTTTCAATCGCCCAGAATTGAAGGTGTGTGGGGTCTTTATTGTGTACCTGAGCAAAGTGTTTTGAAACACTGTGCTTCGGGAACCCTTTCAATATATTCTTAATGTGCTCTTTTATTCTAACTTTTAGTGCTCTCTTAGTTCTCCCTACATATTGTAGGTGGCACGAGCATTCAAGTACATATACCACACCTTCCGTGTTGCACCCTATAAATTCTTTGATTGGGTAGGTATATCCGGTGGTTGTTGAAGTGAACTCTAATTTCTTTCTGGTAACGTTCTTGGTATGTTTACATGCAAAACACTGTTTGCATGCATAAAAACCTGTACCTGTAAAAAAAGTAAAATTCCTTTTAGGTGGAGGTTCAATCACATTTTTAGCTAGTATGTCCCTGAGAGTGGGAGCCCTTTTATAAACGAAGGTAGGTTTATCTGGCAAGATGGACTGCAGATGTCTATCGCTTTTTAATATGTGCCAATGTTTCTGGACCAGTTTTTCAACTTCTTTGTGTTGAACATTGAAATCCAATATTATAGGTGGAGCTTCTGGGAAAGAGGGCTGACTCTTATTGCTGTTGATTATTAATTCTCTATTTATTTTTCCAACTTCCTCTATTTGTTTCTCGATGATGTTTTGTGAGTATCCTTTATCGATGAACCTTTTTCCAATAAAGGTGGCCTGAGTGATGTAATCCATTTCTGTAGTACAGTTTCTTCGGATCCTTATCAGTTGACCCTTTGGGATATTAAATAGCCATGGCTTGTGATGACAACTTTTGGTGGACAAGTAGCTATTGCGATCGACTTCTTTAAAATGGGTCTTGGTTAAGAGTTGGTTACCTTCCAATATGATCTCAAGATCAAGGAAATGGATCTGTTTATTGTGAAT
>BLSH010064465.1:259730-284562 GCA_018402905.1 Glandirana rugosa
CCGGGACCCACTGGAGTCTAAGGTCTTACCGTTCTAGTACTAAAAAGGACTGATAAGTCACCTTTGGGTCTCCGAGGCCTTCAGCAAACTAGTACAATTTCGGCGGTACGCTCGTTCCGTGTAATTCATGTCACATAATAAGGGCCGTTCCGACGCCCAGTTCCTACCCCTCTGAAGAGCAAAGAAATTGTGGGGCCCTCTCCGGAGTCGGACCGAACTTAGGGAAGGTGTTCTGTACATGAATCACAAATACGACTGACGCGTCATGAAATGAATCAGGTAGGGATCAATCATAACACAAAAATTGATCATAACGTCGTCGATCGAATAGAGGATCAATGGAGAGTGGTAACTAGGAGATAAGCTAGCTGCTGCAATACTAGTTAAAAACACAATACTAACTAGGGATGGACTAAGTAAAGTACTGCGCAGTCAGCATAAACACTAAGTACATGTCTTGTGGAAGGGATTCAAGCCAGGCTGAGGCCTCTCCCGGGGTGTTAAAGAAACGAGAAGTCTCCCCATCCTTGACCCGCAGCCTTGCCGGGAATAATACACTGTACTTAATGTGCCTTGCTCGCATGGCGGCTTTAACATGATCAAACGACTTCCGGAGCCTCTGGGTTTCCACTGAATAGTCAGGAAAAATCATGATCTTGCCATTCTGGAATCTGAGGTCACCCAGGGCCCTGGATGCTCGTAAGATTTCATCCCTGTCTCTGAAGTTGAGCAGGCGGAAAATTAGGGTCCTCGGAGGGCTCCCGGGGGACCCGGTTTAGGCGGAACTCGATGAGCCCTCTCAACCGCAAAGTAAGGTGACAGGTGGGCCTCGGGGAGGAGGTTACGCATGAAGTCCTCCACAAATGTGGCCGGGTGAGCCCCCTCTGTGCCCTCCGCCAGACCTATGATGCGGAGGTTATTCCTCCGATTTCTGTTCTCTGCATCCTCTGCTCTATACTCCAGGGCCTTTACCTTGGTTTGTAGGGTCCTGACAGACGCCGTGCACTCAGCAATGGCGTCCTCCGCATGGCTGACTCTGTGTTCTGCCTCAGATGCTCTGGAGCGGAGTTTGTCCATGTCCTGCCGCAGCAGACCGACCTCCAGCTGTACTGCTTCTATTTTAGAAGTTAGGGCGGACTGGCAGTTAGCAATGGCCGACATTACCTCCGCGATCCACGGCGGGCGAGTGTACTCCGCCTCCATGCTGGGCTCCGAGGCCTTGTGCTGTCCGCGTGCCTTGCACGCCGCTCGTGTCTCCACCCGAACGTCCGGCTGTGGTGGCGGGGTCTCCTTTTGTTGCGGGAAACGGAGCCTCTTTCTCCTGCCTCGATGCGCCCCGGCTGATCCCCGCCTCATCCACGCGCTTTGGCCCTCAGGACCTGCTAAAGCCTTATAAAAGGACGAGTACCCGGCGGAGCTCTGACAAATGCGGCCGCTCGGGTCGCCATCTTGGACACGCCCCCCCCTTTTTTTTTTTTTAGAGGTCTGCTTCTCAGGAAGACTACAATCAAGTAGCCGGCTGGGTGACAGGCTGGATGTCCTAGATCCAGGTAGTCTCCCCAGCATAGACAGCGGACGCATGCCGACTCTAGCTACGCGCTGGGTCGGCCTCGTCAGGCCCCGTTCTGAGCGGGGCGGCCTGCGGGTTAACCGTCCCGCCGGGGCACTTAGGACCGGGTGTCGGCCCCGCGTCACGGGTGTCACCTTGGCCGGCAGCTCCCCCCGGTGTCGCGGGTTTGGCAGGTCTGTCTCGGGTGGGATACCCGCTCCGGGTAAGTGCGCCCCCCGCTCCCGCCGGGGTGTTGGGCTGGCCTTTTTCCCTTCTCCCCTCCCTCACTCCACCGGGTGCTGCTCCGCTCGCTTGCCGATTCCCTCCTCCCTCTGGTGCGGGGGGGAGCCCCCTTTGAGCTAGGGCCCACAGAGTGGGGTCCGTGCTCCTCTGTCCCTCTTTCCACGGTGGTCGGCGCCATTTTCTAATGGCCCGGCCGCCATTTTCTTGTAGCCGGCCGCATCCTGTAGACGCTGCCGCCATTTTGCAGTGGCCGGTCGCTCTGTTTGGCCTCTAGTGTGCCTGGCGGCCATTTTTGGGTGGCCGCCCGTGTTTTTCAGTGATATGAGCCGCATAAGGGGGTGGTCCCTGTGTTTCTGGCGCTTCCATCTATCTCTGGGAGCAGACAGCATGTTGGGGACTGAGTGGCAACAGCGGCAGGCAGCAGCAGTTTTCAGCATCGCACTTCTCCCGGGGTAGGGAGCGGGCCGGTTGGTGAGTCGTCCTGGGGTAACCGCTGATGGACCCTGTGCGGCGGATTCTTGGGGTGGGGGGGGGCACCTGATCCTGGTGCCTAGGCTTCTGAGGGTGGCGTGTGTCCAGTGTGGGTGGCGTAATGGAGGCTGAAGCAGGTGCTTCCCTGTCGGAAATCTCCATGGAGACTGTGGGACGCTGGGATTCCTCTGGCTACCTTGACTTCAGTCCTGTAGTCCTTTTTCTCCCTGGTGGAGCTGGCCCGTGACCGCAGGGCGGCAAAGAAACGGCCGCCACCTCCCCTATCTTCTGGGGAGAAATCAGAACCAGAAAGGGGCTCCACCATGACGGGGACCCCCCTCGAGTTGTCGGATGGTGAGCTCCCAGATTCCTCTGATGGTGAGGAGGAATCTTCAGGGGCCACGTTGCTCACGAGAAGGCGCTTGTGGGCTCTTTGATTTCAGCGGTCCGTGAGACGCTGAAGCTGGGGACAGCTGGAGCCTCGCAGGAGGCGGCCTTCACTTTTGAGTCCCGTAAGCCAGCCCGGGCCCCTAAGGTGTTCCCTTATTTGCCTTACTTCGATCAGTTTGTGTATAAGGAATGGCAATGGCCTCAGCTCTTTCCCCATGACCAAGCGTTTTTCCGTGCACTATCCTTTTGAGCATACCCGTGTGCAAAAATGGGCACCCCCTTTGGTCGACTCGCCGGTGTACCGCCTGAACAAGGCGACCACGATCCCGATGGAGGGCACTCCGTCTTTCAAGGAGGCGTTGGCCAAGGCTATGTTCATCCTGGCAGGGTCGGCCATGTGGCCTGCGCTGTCTTCTGCGCTGGTGGTGCAGGAGCTTACGGAATGGGCAACCAATTTGGGCAGTGCTCAGCTTCCTCCTGAATGTGTGGAGCTCGCTGATCAGCTCGCCCAGGGGCTTGGGTATCTTTGCTGCCCTGGACATGGCTCCCATTATATAGAAGCTGTCCGCCTTTGCGGTGGTTATCAGGCGGTTGCTTTGGTTAAAATGCTGGTCGGGTGACCAGGCATCAAAGAAGGATCTAACGGGGGGGAAAAAGCACTTTCCTTCCTGAGCCTAGAAGGGGCAAGGAGCTGTGCAGGACTTGCTAAGCCAGGGGGTTTTACTCCAACCTATTTGGGGTTCCGAAAAAGGATGAGTTTCGGCCCGTTCTGCACCTGAAGGTCCTAAATTTCTTTGTGCGGGCGCGGAAATTCAGAATATATTCAGTTCGTTCTGTGGTAGCAGCTCTTCGCCAGGGAGATATATTGGCTTCCTTGGACATCAAGGATGCCTACTTGCACGTTCCCATATGCGCTCAGCACCAGCGCTTCCTGTGCTTTGCGGTGGGGGAGCACCACTACCAGTTTTTGGCTCTCCTGTTTGATCTGGCCTCCACTCTCCGGGTCTTCCCCAAACTGTTGGCCCCAGTGTTGACCCTGCTGCGGCAGAGGGGCATAGCGGTGGTGGCGTATCTCAACGACCTTCTTCTGTGAGCGGAGTTGGCCTAAGCTTTGAGGGACAACATGGCACTCACTCTGAGCTCTCTGCAGGGTGATAAATCTCCCGAAGTCGGTGCTGACTCCGTCGCTTCAGGCGGCGGTGCAGTCTCTGCTATCCCAGAAGTGGTCCTCCCTGAGGTTTTACATGCGGGTCTTGGGGCTCATGGTATCCACCTTCGAGGTGGTTCTGTATGCCCAGAGTCACATCTGGTCCCTGCAGCGGACAATTCTGCTGCTGTGGGACAAGTCCCCCTCATCCCTGGATCAGTTGATCAGGTTGGACCACCAGACCAGATCCTCCTATCTGGTGGCTGCGGGCCCCGGCCCTGAGGTTGGGGAAGTAGTTTCTTTCCCTGGTATGGACGATGGTCACTACGGACGCAAGCCTAATGGGCTGGGAAGGGGTCCTGGGGTTGTTGTTGACCCAGGGTTCGCTGGTCCCCGGAGGATTCTCTTCTCCCGATCAATGTGCTGGAACTCCAGGCCATCAGGCATTGTCTCTCCCACTGGTCGGGGAGGTTGCAAGGACGTGCTGTCTGAGTTCAGTCGGACAATGCCATTGCCGTGGCTTATGTGAATCAGGGCAGAACGAGAAGCTCGGCGGCAGCGTCGGAAGTGGCTCACATTCTGAGGTGGGCAGAACTTCACGTGCCGGCGATCTCCGCCGTTTACATTCCGTGCGTTGAAAATTGGCAAGCGGACTACCTCAGTCGTCAGAGGTTGGATCAGGGAGAGTGGTTCCTGCATCCGGACGTGTTCCGATAGATCCGTCTAAGGTGGGGCACGCCAGACGTGGACCTGCTAGCGTCCCGGCTCAATCGGAAGGTACAGACCTTCGTAAGCAGAGCAAGGGACCCTTTGCAGATGCAGCGGATGCACTCTTGGATCCGTGGACCCGGTATCGGCTCATCTATGCCTTTCCCCCTCAAACTTCCGCGCCTGTTGTGCAGAATAGAGGAAGATGGGATTCCGGCCATTCTGGTAGTGCCGGATTGGCCTCGGCGTCCCTGGTACACCGATGTGGTGCGGATGGTGGTGGACGTTCCCTGGCGTCTCCCGCTTCGTGAGGATCTGCTGTCCCAGGGCCCCATCTTGCATCCTGCTTTTACCCTCTCTGGCTTTAACGGCCTGGCTATTGAATCTCAGGTGTTGAGGGATCGGGGGGTCTCAGAATCGGTGATCCCCACTATGCTCAAGGCACGCAAGTCCACTTCATGTAAGATATACCACTGCACCTGGAAGGCTTACATCGCCTAGTGTGAAGCGAAGCGGGGGGGGGGGGTGGAACCACTCACGGCTCACTCTACCAGGGTGATTAGCACTTCCTGGTCTTTCCGATGTCAGGCGTCAGTATCTCAAGTGTGCAAAGTGGCTACTTGGTCCTCAGTGCACACCTTTTCAAAGTTTTACAAAGTTGATGTTTTAGCATCCTCGGATGCTGCTTTTGGCCGCAAAGTTTTGCAGGCGGCGGTGTGGAGCACGTCTGGTCCCTCACGGAGAGTTCTTCTGTTGGGTACAGTTTGTTGTTGCGTTACCCACCCCTCGTTTTGACACTGCTTTGGGACGTCCCCATATGTCATGAAGAAATGCTGCGTCCGTCAAACGAAAGAGAAAAATTTATTTTTTGACTTACCTTAAAATCATTTTCTCTGAGTTCATTGACGGACGCAGCACCCACCCCTCTTTTTGAGTTTGTACTGCTTGTTACGAACTGAGTTGGCTACGCAGGGTAGGGGGTTTATGCCAAGTGAGGACCGCCCCTTAGGATGGGGCTGTGTCTGCTTTTAGCTGAACTGTGTTCTGCCTAGTCCACTCCTAGTGAAAGGTGGCATAACACATATGTCATGAAGAGCTTCTGCGTCCGTCAATGAAAAGGATTTTACGGCAAGTCAAAAAATCTATTTATTCCATTAACTTCCCGACTCCAGCACTTTGTTCGTTTTGCTGTGGGAAGAGCGTATTATCAGCTCGTAGTGTTGCACTTTGGTCTCGCCACTACTCTTCGGGTTTTTCCAAGGTGTTGGCCCCGGATCGGCCGTGGTTAGGTCAGCGGGGGATTGCGGTCCTGGGCTGCCTGGACCGCCTTCTTCTGCGAGCGGAGTCCTCAACTACCCCGAGTGGCATTGTAGTTCTTATACACACCTTGACCGTTTTCAGTTGGCTTCTATACTATCTGAAGTCTGTTCTGGCTCCTTCTAGAATATTGGATCATCTGGGCCTGACCCTGGCTTCAGCTCTGGCTAGAGTGTTTCTTCCTCTGGACAAACTCCAGAAGTTGCATGCTGCGTTTTCATCTACTGTTGTCTGGCAGGTGGGCCTTCCTGCGGACCTGCATGTGGTTGTTGGGCCAGATGGTATCTACCTTCGAGGCAATTCCATTTGCACAATTCCATAGGAGCTTCCTTCAAAGGGAGATCCTGGCGTAATGGGACAAGTGCCTGAGGTCTATGGACAATCAGATTAGGTTGATCCAGAAAACCACGGGATCCCTAGTCTGGTGGCTTCGCTCTCTGGTTCTTTGGCAGGGCACATCCTTTCTCTCCTTGTATTGGACAGTGGTCACCACCAATGCCAGTCTGTCAGGGTGGGGAGGTGTACTGGGTCTGCTCAGGGTCCTTGGATGCTGGAGGAATCCAGACTACCGATCAATATCCTGGGACTTCAAGTGATCTGCATCATGGATGGATCGACTTCAGGGGCTTCTGGTATGGATCCAGTCGGACAATGCAATGGTGGTGGCCTATGTCAATCACCAGAGTGGAACAAATAGTGTGTTGGCAGCCCTGGCAGTAGCCAGAATCCTCCAGTGGGCAGGACGTCTTGTTCCGGCCTTCTCCGATGTACGCATTCCAAGGGGGGAATACTGGCAGGCGGATTGCCTCAGTTTACACGTGTTTTACCACAGGGTGTGCCCTTCACCCGACCATGTTTCATTGGATACGTCTCCGATGGAGCACTCCCGAGGGAGATCTGTTTGCACCCCGGCTCAGCAGAACGGTCCTAGGTTTCTGGCAAGGTCGGTGGACACCTCAAAACATTCTGGTGGCCCCGGTGGGCAGGTATCGTTTGATCTACGTCTTTCCTCCTCGTCTGCTTCTGCTGCGGCTTTTGCGCAGGATCAAGGCCGAAGGGATTCTGGTCATTCTATTGGCCCTGTCGTTCTTGGTACATCGACCTGGTTGCTGACGTTCCTTGACGACTGCCTCTCAGCGAGGATCTACTGTCCCAAGGGCCGATCGTCCATCCTGCTTTACAGTCGCTGTTTTTGATGGCCTGGCTTTGATGAGCCAGGTGCTGAAGTTCCGACTCTGCTGAAGGCTAGGTAGTCTATCTCTAGGAAAATCTACCACTGTACGTGGAAGGTGTTGTTAAAGCGATTTTTACCTAACACACTTATACGCTTAATGATAAATAAAATAAGTGATTTATACCTTTTGTATATACTAGAAGCAACCAGTGCTGTTGCAGTTATTATGAATAAAATCAATAATCAATGACACCTTTGCTAAAGAAAAATAAAGATCTAATTTATTTTTACAGAAAAGAAGCTAGTCACTAATTAAATATAACCAAATCAGGGTTAAATCTTACAATCTTAAAAGCATCAAAATGATTGCTAAATACAAAGTGAGGATTACAAAACGAAAATAGTTGATCCATGTAAAAACAGGTTACTACGCAAAGGAAGGAAAGAGGAAAAGAAAAGAGCGGGAAAATGGAGATATGGATACAGGGAATCTTACGTGACCATGGTAGGGGCGTCAGCCAGACAGAGATTGTAATAATGTTCTCCTGCTCTTTTATGCCCTCGCTCTGCCCACCCATCCAGGTAGAGGCCTTCCCTGATTGGCTGGAGTTGCATTGACTCCTGATTGGCCAGAATTTAAGCTGATTGGTTTTTAAGCTCAGCACAAGAGGCCAGTTATTAAAACCACCAACAGTTTCCAAATGAACATGTTAAGAATCTGCCTCAGTTGGAGACATGATGTCTGAGGGCCTCTCTCAAAGACAATAGGGCAAATTCGTTACTATGTTAATAAGAAGACAACAGACTGTATTGAAGACAAAGACCACCCTCATTATTATGCATGAGTTTTGAAGACACCAAGAAATCCTTTTGTAATAGTGAACAGTCTTGTAAATCGCAAACTAGGCCCATTTCTCATAAAAACACAGCCATGAAATACATAAAGTACAGATGTTTCCTGTGAAATATATAGATTTCACTGGGCATGGTATATTCAGAACTCTCTATCTTAGGGGACAAATTCTAGATTGAAAGAGACCAAACAAGGGATATCTTGGAGCACCTTGATGCAAATATGGATTTCCACCGTCCTAATAAGGGTCTGATCAAAATATACATCATGTACATCACTTCACCAAAATATCTCCACATCAGTGTATACTATATATCTTGGTGTGAGTCGCTTGACATTCACCCTCGTTCTTTCTTGGTGGCTCTGATTCCGACCTTCCTTCATGTAGGGTTGAGCATAATTGGGCCTTGAGTACCATCAAGGGCCAGGTGTCAGCCTTGGTAGTCATCTTCAGTGTCCCCTGGTGTTGCACTACCTAGTGCATACCATTTTTTTATTCAAGGAGATTGATGTCTGTCTCCACCGGTGCTGTCTCTTCTACCGCTGTGGGATCTAAACCTAGTGCTTTCAGTTCTACAGAAGCCTCCCTTTTAAAAATATTCGGGAGATTCCCCCTGCTTACTCTGGTGGCCTTTTTGGTGCGCATCACCTCTGCTTGCAGGGTGTCGGAACTAGTGGCGTTATCTTGTCGTACACCTTACTGGTCTTTAGCAAGGATAGGTGGTTCTTCGCCCTTGTCCATTGTCCCTTCCTCTGATTTCCCTTTGAATAGGACCTTGTTTCCTTCCCTGTGTCCCTGGTCAACATATCCTCAGGCATTTGCCTCACATGCTCTGTATGTGATTTGGGTGTATTTGGCAGCCTCTGAGTCTTTTCAGAGGCTAGACTCACTGTGATCATGGACAGACCAAAAAAAGGGGCTGTCTGCTTCTTCTGCAGTGTTTTTTTTTTATCTTATTTTTTTTTTTCTGGATGGCTCAGAGTGATTGATGCCTCTGACTAATGCCTCTGGCCTATTCTGTCAGGGGTCGGGTTCCTCCTTTCCCTGTTAAGGCGCATTCTACTCGGGCACTTAGTGCTTTGTGGGCCTTCCATTATCAGGCATCAGTTGCACAATTTTACAAGGCGACCAATTGGTCATCGGTGTACATTTTCACAACATTCTACGGAGTGGAAGTGCTGGCATCTGCGGATGCTTCTTTTGGCAGCAAGGTTTTTGCAGGCTGCTGTTCAGGGGGTCCATTCCCTCTTGAGGGTGTATTGTTCAGGTTGGGCACCAGTTATTGTGTTGAGCTCCTGCTACCTGGTTGGCTCTTGTGTTAACCTTGGGATTTTTTTGGTTGTCACACTCCTCATGTTTGGCACTGCTTTGGGACGTTCCTATAGTTCTGAATAATGGAACCCTGTGTGTCTCAATGAACGAAAGAGAAAATGAGATTTTTGACTTACCGTAAAATCTATTTCTCTGAGTTCATTGACAGACACCAGAGTTAAGAGTTAAAAACAGGTATTTTTGCTATAAAATTACTTCGAACCCCCAAACTTTATATATATTTTTTTCTAACACCCTAGAGAATAACATGGTGGTTATTGCAAAACTGAGTCACACCGTATTTGCGCAGCAGTCTTCCAAGCGTGCATTTTTTTTAATAAATTCAGTTTTTTTAGTTAAAAAATAAGAAAACAGTAAAGTTAGGTCAATTTTTATCCATATTGTGAAAGATAATGTTACGCCGAGTAAAATGATACCCAACATGTCATGCTTCAAAATTGCGTCCACTCGCGGAATGGCGACACTTTGCAACTTAAAAATCTCTATTGGCGACGTTTAAAAAATTCTACAGGTTAGCAGTTTTGCGTTAGAGGAGGTCTAGTGCTAGAATTATTGCTCGCGCTCGAACGATCGCAGCGATACCTCACGTGTGGTTTCAACACAGTTTTCTTATGTGGGCGGGACTTGCGTATGCATTCGCTTCTTGTAATAGAAAAAAGCATGACAGGTCCTCTTAAATATGAGATCTGGGGTCAAAAAGTCCTCAGATCTCATATTTACAGTGAAATGCAAAAAAAAAAATTGAAAAAAATGACAGCCCAAAAAAAAAAAACGGCCCTTTAAGACCGTTGGGCGGAACTTACTCCTGACGTCATTTCCGCCCTGCCGTACTATGGAGCCGAGTGTCGGATCCCGGACACTGGGGGGGGAGAGGATTGGATCATCTCCGCCGCTGCCGGCGGGTCCGGTAAGCGGTGGAGATGACCGGAAAGCGGCGAGAGGCACCTCTTCCGCCGCTGATAAAAGTGATCTTGCGGCGAATCCGCCGCTAAGACCACTTTTATCAGACGCAGAATCGTCTGAAGAAAAAAAACGGTTTCTGAATGGTGCCTGCAGCTGCAGGCACCATTCAGATATCACTTCTCAAAGGCAGGACTTCATAGTACATCCACCCTTAGAGAAGTGGTTAACCACGCAAGAACCAAGCTTACTTTTGACACTTGTAGTTTACAAGTTAAAATCTGTTTTTTTTTTTGCTAGAAAATTACTTAGAACCCCCAAACATTATATATATTTTTTTTCACACCCTAGAGCAGGGGTCTCCAAACTTTCTAAACAAAGGGCCAGTTTACTGTGCTTCAGGCTTAAGGGGGGCCAGACCATGGCAAGTGGGAATAAACAACCTCCTATCTTTGGTGGCTAATTATTAATGCCCCATCGTTGGTGTCAGTGGGAGGAACAGTGCCCCATCATTGGCATCAGTGGGAGGAACAGTGCCCTATCATTGGCATCAGTGGGAGGAATAGTGCCCTATTGTTGGTATCAGTGAAAGGAAAAGTGTCCCATCGTTGGTGTCAGTGGGAGGAATAGTGCCCCATTGTTGGTATCAGTAAAAGGAATAGTGTCCCATCGTTGGTATCAATGTAAGGAATAGTGCCCCATCGTTGGTATCAGTGGAAGGAGTAGTGCCCCATCGTTGGTGACAGTGGAAGGAATAGTTCCCCATCAATGGTGTCCGTGGGAGGAATAGTGCCCCATCATTTGTGTCAGCAGGAGGAATAGTGCCCCATCATTTGTGTCAGCAGGAGGAATAGTGCCCCAAGGGCCGGACAAAAGCAAGTAAAGGGCTGCATTCAACCCCGGACCACAGTTTGGGGATAATTGCCCTAGAGCATGGGGCCATCCTCTGATGTTGCCCGTGTCCTTCTGCTCTGGGATGGTGAGTGGGCAAGACCAGATTGCGGGGTACCGACCCGCCATCCCCATAGCATCGGCACGAAGATCCGAGACGGGGCTAGAGGGATCAGATCCGATACTTGCTTTATAGCGCAGGCTTCTGTCACAGACTGAGTGATACCAAATGTACCCAGCCTGTGGCCAGAGCGATATAGGAAGCATCAGCTCTGCTCCTACTGCAGCCGCATGCTTCCTCCAGCGCTGCTCCTGTCACACTGATGGCGGGTATGGGGGATCAAGAACCAGCCAATGATACCCACCAGTACCCAGAAGTACCAGCCAGCGGTACTCACTAGTACTAACCAGCAGTACCCACCAATACCAGCCAGTAGTCCCCACCAGTACCAGCCAGCAGTACCCACCAGTATTCAGGAGTACCAGCCAGCAGGACCCACCAGTACTCGCCAGCAGTACCTGTCAGCAGTACCCACCAGTACTTGCCAGTACCACCCACCAGTACCAGCCAGCAGTACCCACCAATACCAGCCAGCAATACCAGTCAGCAGGACCCACCAGCAGTACCCGCCCTGAAGGACAGCCAACAGCCGCCACCAGCCATACCCGCCTGGGAGACTGCAGCAGCCAGCGATACCTGCAGGAATCCTCAGGAAGAAATGACGGTTAAGGTGCAGATAAATCGCAGTTCATCAGTGTTAAAGCAGCCTTTGGCCCCTTTCACGTGATTGGTCCGATCAGGTCTGCCTGTCTGTTTTTCAGGCGGACACAATCGGACCTTCCATTCACCTCTATAGAGCGGCAGATTTAAACTAACCTGTGCCCTTTTACACCCGCCTATCTCCAATCCGATCTGCTTAAAAAAACAGAAGGGGGTCGATAACCAGGTCAGGGGTATTGCTTTCAGAGTGAGTAGTAGCATGTATCCATTGCTTCATGCTAAAGGAGGAGGTTAGACTGAGAAGTTTGGACGTAGCAGGAGTGTTAGTAGGGATGTTGAAGTCCCCAAGGATGATTGTGGAGATTTCAGAAGAGAGAAAGTAGGGTAGCCAGGCAGAGAAGTCATCAAGAAAGGTTGATACCGGTCCAGGGGACCAGTAGATCACAGCTACCCTTAGAGAAACTGGGGAGAAAAGACAAATTCAGTGTGCTTCGAAAGAGGAGAGTGACAGAGAGGGAGGTGGGTGAAGTACCTGAAAGGTGCTCTGTGGGGCTAGAAGGATTCCAACACCCCCTTCCTTGCGTCCACTGGGTCTGGGGTAGTGAGTCCAGAGAAGACCACCATGGGATAGGGCAGCAGAAGACAGTGTCAGATTTGTGAAGCCAGGTTTTGGTAATGGCGAGTAGATTGAATGCGTTAGCAATAAAAAGATCATGGAGAGAAGTCAGTTTGTTACAGACAGAGCGTGCATTCCAAAGGGCGCAAGAGAAAGGGAGTCCTGTTTTGGGAAGAAGAGAAATGGGAATTTGATTGTGTGCATTGCGGCTGCAATCAAAGGGTGCAGAGTAATGGGTGCATTGAGTATAGTTAAATGATAGAGGCCCAGGGTTTGGAGATATATCTCCAGAGGTTAGGAGAAGCAGAAGGGTGAGGGAGGTAATGTGGGAGTGTGATTTATATGAAGGGACATTCTCTAGTGTCCTGGAGTTTTCTTGTGTGTGTGGATTTAGAATTAGCAGGAGTTGGTGGGTGCAGTAATAAGGAGAGGACAGAAGTAAGGGTGATTGATAGATAGATAGATATATATATCTATCTATCTATCTATCAAAGCTGTGGGGTGGAGGAGAGGGGTGAAGGAGAGTTCATTTAAGGATAGAGGACACAGCTGTCAGAAGGAGTGGTAGACAGTGCATGTTAAGAGGGGAGAAAGAGCTGAAGCGGTAAACAAGGTCACCTGTAGTCTGTGTAGTGTTATTAAAGTATTTTCTTGTGTTAATTCACTGAAGTGCTCCCACTTATAGAAATACCTCCACTTTGAAAAAGAGCCCCCACAGCAAATGTGCCCCTTGGGAAGTGTGCCTTTCCTTGGAGATGCTTAGATGTATACTGATGGGGATGGGTGCTTTAAATTACTAATCAGGGATTCAATAAGAGATGGCTGGCAATCACAGCAAAATTCTCACTTTGGAAACAGACTACGAAGGGACAGCCAATAAAGATAACAAGCCATAATTTAAGGTAAGAAGGATTTCCCACTTTAGGACCAGAGCACTTTTTGCGATTCGGCACTGCGTCGCTTTAACTGACAATTGCGCGGTCGTGCAACGTTGTACCCAAACAAAATTTGCGTCCTTTTTTTCCCCCACAAATAGAGCTTTCTTTTGGTTGTATTAGATCGCCTCTGCGTCATTTCTGATCACCGCTATAAACAAAAGAAGAGCTGTTTTTCTTACTTTTTGCTAAAATACAAATCTAAAAAAAAAAATATAAAAAAAAAATTTTTTTTTCATCGGTTTTGGCCGATTTATATTCTTCCCTTATATTTTTGGTAAAAAAAAAATCGCAATCTGTGTTTGATTGGTTTGCGCAAAAGTGGCCGCGTTTATTGATAAAAATTAATTTCTGGGGTTTTTATTTTTTACTAGTAATGACGGCCATCTGCAATTTTTAGCGGTACTGCGATATTGCAGCGGACATGACGGACCATTTTGACACTTTTGGGACCAATGACATTTATACAGCGATCAGAAATTGAAATGTCCACTGATTACTATATAAATGTCATTGGCAGTGAAGGGGTTAACCTGCAGGGGGAGACCTAGGGGTTAACTGTGTTCCCTGGGTGTGTTCTAACTGGGGGGGGGGGCTGGGCTACCATGGGCATAAGAGATCTAACTGATCCCAGTGACCGGGATCAGTAGATCTCCTATGTCCCCACTAACAGAGCTGTGCCTGCTCATCGTGGCTCACCGGCGCACACGCCTCAGGAGCACGACGCGCGCCCCCTAGTGGCCACCCGCAGATCGCCGCTTATTTACAGCGATTCACGGGAAGCGTCCACACTGCCTCAGTAAATATACTGCTCGCGGGGTGTGGAACTAGTTAAGCAAAAGTGGCATACCAAAGTTAGAGATATAAGGAGAGCAGTTTTCAATATTGCAGTTATAGCTGGAGTTGCAGCAGTAAGCATACCTGTAAAGGGACAGACAACATTTTTAGATGAGACATTCAGATCAAGAGAGCAGAGTCAGAAGTGCTCCCACTTATAGAAATACCCCCACTTTGAGAAAAGTGTATGAAAGCAATGAATAACCAAGAATAACATCAACTTTTTGTTAACTATTGAAGGTATCGTAACATGGAGTAGCTCCTCTTTAGGGGTAGGGCCAGCTGCTCCATAAATAGAATTGTTTTTAAACTAAAATATACTTGGAAATGGGTTGATTGTTGCTGCTCATGTTATGCTTTGTATGCATATTTCAGATTATTCCTTAACTTGCCTCAACATCATGAAATATGACCCATCAAAATATTGTCATAACATTACAAAAATAGATGACACTTTTAAACGTGTACCAGTTTCCCAGTTAACTTGGCAGCTAGGAGGAGGAAATGATGAAATCCGTCAAAAACGCAGAGGGGTGTTTCCAAACCATATGTCTCCTCAAAAAAAGAAGGCCGTAATTCCACCAGTTAGTGGTGGCTACAATGATACGCAAATAGATCAAAGGTTTCTTTTAGCATCTATACAAACCACTGAAAGGCAGTCTGATACAAAAGAAAAATGTGGGCAATTACAGAACAGCAGCATCAACCGCACGGCTGATGATTATGACACAGAGGAAGAGCTCCAAGCTGTTCTTAAAAGAGAGGCTGCAACAAGAGGAACTGCTAAATATGCTGAAGATTGTAATAGAGAGGTAGTGGATGTCTCTTCCGAGCTTAGTTATGCAACACACTGCGCAAAACAGAAAGCTACACCAAAGGTAAATTCCACCTGTAATATACTAGATGATCGTGAATGTGAATATGCAAATACTGAAGAAATAATCACTGTTGCAAAAACACTCCAGAAAAGATGTGATCATTTTAAAACAAAAGCTGAAACTGCAAAAGTTGATACGTTCAATCAAATAAAAATACAAATGTGTAAAGAGGGGCCCACATTTTCACATAGAACAAAAGATGAATGCAAATCCACGGATATTGAGATGAGTAAGTCGGAATTAGACAGTGAAACTGGCGCTTCTGAAAATGACAGCAGTAGTATTTATTCAGATGAAGAATATAAAGCTATGATGCAGAACTGCTTAAAACTGGATTTGACAATAGGGGATTTGGAAACACTGGCAAAAGAAGCTAATGAATTTGAGAATGGTAATACTGATGATAAAACTGAGAATGATAGTGAATATGACACTGATTATTTAAATTCAAAGCACTGTTATGGTGTTGCTGAAAGTCCACTGGCTTCAGGATATGAAATGCCTACTTTAGAGAAGCAACAACATGCTAGACAGGCATCAGCAGGCATTAAGAAAAAACTGAATACCGAAAACATACAAAGAGTGTTGGAATCAGACTATCAGGGTAACGGTGATGAATCAGACAGCAGTGATTCTTATTTTGATGAGCATTATGAGCCCATAAATATAAACTGCGATAGAGAGAATGTTAAAACTGAAGCACTGAAACCAAAATCACCTATAGCATTGCAGTGTCTAGTGAACCATGAACTGAAAAAAAGAGCCAAAGGTCAAAAAGGAGAAACTAACAAAAGCAAAGTTTACCCAGGATTTGAAAATATAAAGACAAAGAGAGGCATAGCACCAGATGATATAGTAGCTTCTATTTTAGAAGGTGACTGTATCGGTGGTCAGCAGTCGGATCGCAAAAAGAAGAAAGAAAGAAGAGAGACTGCAGTGAAACCTCCAGCATTTAAAGGCCTGAGTTCAGTATCTGCTTCAGCTGCAACAGCAAATTCAGTATTTGGTTCATCTTCAATCTCCAGTGTTGGGAATGCAGCTGTTACAGAAATCAGCAATGACCTAAAGCTAAGTAGTTACGGTAGTAAACAAACAAAGCAAGCAAAACGACCAGAACCATCCAAAGATCTCATCAAACTAGTGTTTCTTGAACCCAAGTCAAAAATTAGAAGTCGCAGCAGTTATATTAGTGAGGAGTGCAACAGTGGCTTAAGTTGTACGTCCTCATTTGCTAAACCCGGTATCTCTCAGATTGATACAGAAAAGGAAGAGACAACTCTAGAAGTCAAACAGAAGCAAGATAACCAGAAGCGCTTGGTAGCAATGATGAAGCGCAGAAAAGAGCTTGAACTGCAGAAACAAATCATTCAAGGTGCTCTGCTGGAGCTGGTAAGCTATTTTATTTATTTGACCAAGAAAGGAAATAAGATGATTATAAAATAGACATTTTTCTTGCATTTTTTTTTATGTTGCTGCTATCCTACTGTTGTGTTCCCACATCCACTGAAATAGTATATGTAAATAGTGCAGCGCAACAAAACAATCAATTTTATATACAATCAATCGATTTAACATTTACATATACAATTCTGTAAATGCTACTTCCACTAAAAAACAAGTGCAAAAACAAATGAAAAAAACAATTGATATAATCACATTCTAAATGAATATTAATGTTTACTACTAGTACCGTCAAAAAAGTCATTTATATATCACCAGAAAGTGTCAGTGTGTTTTTTCAAGTGTCCATATATCACCCACAAGTGCAAATAATCAAAGGAATAATTGTCAGTATTATTCTCCCATTATTTGATTTCATCCAAATCTGTGGAGATTCAGCATGGAGGTCAGTTTCTATAAAATATGGAGGCTCGCCAGGTTTATTATCATAGGTTTGCAAGATCAAAACACATAAAAAACAGAAAAAAAAACCTCGCTGGCCGGCGCTAAACTAAACAATCGTGTTCCTCTCTATACAGTGTGGGGCTGTCCCTGACACCCACAAAACATAAGCACAGTGCAAACCTTGATCTTTAAAGTCCAAATTTAGCACACAGAGCTCACATTTCTTTCTCCCTCTCTCCTCTGCTCTCTTCCTGGTCATTAAATGCAGGTGGAGAGGGGTTTGAGTGGACCAGAAAGTCCAGGCCGGAACCAGCTCTGCCACGGTGGCTGGAAAAACCTGCTTTGGACTCCCGCTAGTTGCCTCAAAGTGATTGCATGCGAGGCGACAAGTATCGCCCATCCATTAAGCTGCCTCGCATAACGTCACATATCCCCCATCTGCTCAAGCCCCTGGGGCGGAGCAACTGTCCCAACCATGCAGTGGGCCCGGGAAAAACCATCTGCCTTATTTTGGAGTCTTCCGGCCCGGGGTTCCACTGAGAACTTAAACGGCTGTAGGGCCAGGAACCACCTAGTCACCCGGCTATTTTTCTCCCGGTTGTTACACATCCACTTAAGGGGGGCATGGTCGGTGACTAGCCTGAATGACCTTCCCAGCAGGTAGTGTTTTAGGGCCTCTAAGGCCCACTTGATAGCCAGGCACTCCATCTCCACAATGACATAATTCCTTTCATGCCTATTAAGCTTCCTGCTTAAATAGATGACCAGGCACTCCTCACCATCTGCCATCTGGGACAGAACAGCACCTAGTCCCACCTCAGGGGCGTCAGTTTGAACCACAAACTCCTTTGTGATGTCTGGGGTCACGAGCACCGGCTGTACACAAAGGGCTTGCTTCAACTTCTGGAAAGCCTTCTCAGCTTCGGGATTCCACTTAACCATTCCTGACACTCTACCCTTCGTCAGATCGGTCAGAGGGACAGCAATGGTGGCAAAGTCAGCGATGAAGCGTCGGTAATCCCCAGGAAGGCACAAACATGTTTCTTCACCAGTTCTCTGGTCACTCTGGACATGGACGGGGTACCCTGATCCGTCAAGATCTCTATAGGGATCCCAACCCGACTAAACACCTGGACCAACTACTAGGCGATAGTCTTAGCGGAGGTGTTCCGCAAGGGTATGGCCTCAGAATAGTGAGTCGCATAGTCCAGAATCACCAGGATGTCCTGGTGTTTTCGGGCAGATTTTACTACTGGTCCCATGAGATCCATGCCAATTCGCTCAAATGGCACTTCAGTTGTGGGACAAGGGGACTGCAAAAATGGGGCGACGGGGCTGTCATTTGACACTCAGGGCATGATTCACAGTATTCTTTATCTGCATACAACCCAGGCCAGAAGAATCCTCTGGGTTATTCTTTCCTTGGTTTTCTCCATACCCAAATGTCCCCCCATTACATGCCCATGGGCCAGATCCAGCACCATCCTGCGGAAGGGTTTGGGAACCACTATCTGTTCCACTTTGTCCTCCCTGCATTTCACCACCTGATACAACAATTTATTTTTCTCAAGTCGTCTTCCATTAGGGCACACCTGAGAGATGACTGGTCCCACCTGACAGAAAACACAATCAAGAAAGAGTTCAAAAGCCCCCGCCCCTCCCATGCTCCTCAGTTTTTGATTGTGTTTCCCCTCAGCAAAACTGTTTGTTTTTTTGCTAAGATCCAAGGCTGTGAGCTGAGGGTCTCCCCCTGGGAACCAGACCACAGGCTTGAGTGGCTGGAGGGTCAGGTGGGGTCTCTGTTACTCCTCCAAGGGGGGCTATTCCCCAGACCGTTAACGGTCTTCTCAGGCGGGGCAGCAGAACTGGAAGAGCCCCCCTGAGAACTGAAGGACCCTGGGCACAGTGTGATGGCCAGAAACTTCAGGGACCATTTTCCCTCTCCCTCTTACCCGGCTGGGTTGTCAGGGATTGAGTAGGCTGTGCTGTGTTTCTTCCCTCGGGCCTCCATTGCAGGAGTAGCCCGGCTCCTGTGTAGTCAGTGGCGTTGGAGCCACATGGAGACGCCGGAGGGGCAGAAGGAGGAGGCAGCTTGGAGCCAGATCAATTTCCTGCCCCCCCATGACCGGAAGTGACGTCACGGCCGCTAGAGGGTGTTTCCGGTACTCAGGGCTTCACCAAAATGGCAGCGGTGGCGTTTTTCACAGGCGGGGAGGGATCAGAATCCAGCGGAGCGGGCATCCACAATCCTCCTGCTCTTACAGTAGAGCCACAGCAGCGGTCGGCCGGAGAGCTCTGGCTTCTACAAGGATGGACAGAGAGGAGGGACCGGCAACGGTCGCAGCAACAGAGGAGACCACAGTGGGTGAGTCGGCCAGCTGGCAGGGGTACTGTTGGGGTGAGACCCTGAACCTTACCCCTGCAGGGAGTGGTAGAGGTTAATACAGGTGCATTTATCTTGCAGACGTGGAATCCGTGGCCCAGGGAGGCGCCAGCAGGACTAAGTCGAAGACCTCTTCCCGCTATAAAAGATGTGGTTACTGCAATGATAAACCGCCGCAGGAACACACAAAGCCCTTCTGTTTTAAATGTATTCATAAGCTGCCAGGAAAAGAAACATCTCAGATTATGAAGGATTTTCTTGCTGTACAGACAGATATGTTGACTACTCTCAGGTCTTTTCAAGCAACCCTTAAACCAAGACAGGAAGTGGAGGCACTGTCTAGTGTTGAGGGCTCTTCCTCACAAGAAGGCCCATCAGGCCTTGAGAGACCACTTAAGCGGGCCACTGTCAGGGTTCCTGCCACGCAGGACTCAGAGGAGGAGGAAGCAGAATGGTCTGAGCAGAGTTGTCTGGATGAGGATAGCCAGGAGGAGGAAGAATCCAGACCAGGCAGACACATTTTTTTCGGCTGATGAAATGGAGGGTCTCCTCAAGGCTATTTCAGGCTCCAAAAGACATTATCCTGAGGGAGTGGAAGGAGCCAGAGAGGAAACGCTTAAATTCAAAACATGGAAGTGTAGATGTCCCTTTAAAGATGAGGAAGAGGAGAGATTCTTTAAGACTCCTAGATTAGATGCTTTCCTGGCTCAGGTCTAAAAACAATCCGACCTCTCTTTTGAGGATGCGGGTAATATTAGAGACCAGATGGATAGGAGGTCTGAAACTCTACTGCGCAGAGCCTGGGAGGCCAATGCGGCGGCAATGAGTCCGGCCCTGGTCTCAGCTTGCGTGGCTAGAAACGTGGACATGTGGGTGAGCAAGCTCCTGGACCACGTTTCGCGTACATCCAAGTCAAAACAGGTGTTCGACTCCCTGGAATTGATTGGTAAAGCGGTAGCCTATCTAGCAGACGCTGCTGTTGAAACTGTGCATACAACAGCAAAATCTGCAGCCCTGCTAAATTCGGCTAGAAGAGCCTTATGGGTGAAGACCTGGAACGGGGACCATACATCAAAGTCACGATTGTGTGGTCTTCCATTTGAAGGGTCATTACTATTTTAGATCAGGCCCTTGCCAGATCTATAGGAAAGGGGAAAAAATTCCCGATGAAGACTAAGGGAAAAATTTTTCAAGGCCCCCAAGAGTTCAATGGGTTTAAGAACAAAAAAGAAAATAAAAGATGGGGGTTTGGCAAAGGAAAACCAAAAGGGAGTCTCCTTTTTTCCAGCCAAAAGTCGGCCAAGAAGGACTCCAAGTGACGCCAGTGCCAGCGTAGGGGGGAGGCTCTCCCAATTCTCCACCCAATGGGAGAAAATTATGCAGAGCCCCTACATCTTACAGATAATGAGAGGGGTACAGGTTAGAGCCGACTTCCTTACCCCCTTAAGGTTTTCTCCTTACCCATCTGCCCAGGGACAGACAAAAGGCAGCGTGCCTCCTGGAAAATATCAGTTAGCCGAGCAGAGAGTCATTGTCCCGGCGCCAACAGTAGAACTCTCACATTTTTGTAGTCCCCAAGCCTTCGAGAAAGTTTCGCCTTCTCATAAACCTGAGAAGGCTGAACAAGTTCATACGGAACAAGAAGTTCTGTATGGAGAATATTTACAGCGTCAAAAAGCATCTGTTACAGGATGTCTTCATGGTTACAATACACCTGAAGGACGCGTACCTTCATGTCCCCATTTGTACGGAACACCAGAGTCTGCTGCGGTTTGCAATTTGCACCAAAGAGGGTGTCCAGCACTGGCAGGAAGGTTCTGGCGGAAGTGGTATCTTTCCTCCATCTAGAGAGAATTGCGCTGATCCCGTACCTAGACTTCCTGTTGGTCTACAACCAGTCACAGGTACAGTTGATGGTGGTCCTGGACAGAGTAGTATCCACACTAGAGTCCCTGGGATGGCTGATCAGTCAGAAGTCCTCACTGGTTCCCTCCCAAACCAAGATGTATCTGGGGTTCCTGATAGACTCTGTGGCACAAAAGCTCATTTTGCCCCAAGCGAAGGTGGAGACCTTGGTAGGGGCAGTAGAGTCTCTTCTAGAACCCAGAGACTTGTCTCACAGGTTCATTATGAGGATACTAGGACTGATGACATCCTGCATCCCCGCGTTGCCCTGGGCTCAGTTTGCCTCCAGACCTCTCCAGGGATTCCTTCTCTCCTCCTAGGATGGGAAAAGAGGATCCTTGGACCAAAGGGTGCTTGTCCCAAGGAAGGTAAAGAAATCGCTTCGCTGGTGGCTCAACACGGACAGGTTAAGTCGGGGCCTTCTGTGGAACCAGCTCCAGCCAGTAAGGTCACGACCGATGCAATCGCCTGGGGTTGGGGGGCCCATGTAGAGGAACTTCGTGCCCAGGGTGCTTGGAACCAGAGTCAGAGGGACACTTTCTCCAATTTCAGGGAGCTTCTAACGGTCAGAGAGGCCTTAAAAGCCTTCGAGGAAAGGATCAGGGGAAAAGAGGTCCAGGTCCTTTCGGACAATTCCACTACTCAGCAGCCGTGTATCTCTCCACGAGGTCAACCAGTTGGCTTGCAGTTTTGGGATCCCCATGGCTGACATATTTCCTCAATACAGCTGGGAGTGCACGTAGATATCGGTCCATGACCACGCCCTCCACTATCTGGGGACCTGGTAAAGTCTCGGGCTGTAGCCATTTCCTGGTAAGATGAACTAGGTCGAACATCTGAGGACAGGGTGGCTTGTCGGTGCGGTAGGTACACTGATGCATGCATTGGGCCTGGACTGCCATGGTGACCCCCAGGCGTGCGAGTATCTCTGCCTTTAGTCTTATAGTACTGGGTCTTATCTGTTTCCTGATCGAAGTAGGCTTTTTTTGGGTTAGCCTGTCAAGAATGGTGCTAGCAGTCCCGCCCACTGTTCTTTTTGCCATCCTTCATGAAGAGCGACTCTTTCAAAGGTCATGAGGTATACTATTCCATGTCATCTGCAGGTGTCATCTTCTGCATGTGGTAAGCGGCGCGTACCAACTTTGGTTCCATTGTCACCGGAGGAGCAGACCCCTTTAACTCCAGAAGGGCTTCCACAAACTGCCGGTTTGTCTCCTGTTGTGCTTCAATAGCCTGGCGAGTTGCCTCTTGCTGAGCCGCCTATTGTGCTGCAATAGCCTGGCGACATTCCTCTCCCTGAGCGGCAGCGTCCTCTGCTACCTGGCAGTTGGTTTCCCGCTGGGCTGCATTGGCTTGCAGCAGGGCCTTCAGCATTTCCTCCATCTTTGAAAGTTGCCTTACTGAACTCCACCACGTCTGGGAGATTAGCTTATGGGGATCACTTTTCAGAGGAAAAGATTCAGCATGGAGGTCAGTTTCTTTAAAATCTGGCGGCATGCCAGGTTTATTATCACAGGTTTGCAAGATCAAAACACAGAAAACAAAACCTCGCCTTCCGGCGTTAACTAAACAATCGGGTTCCTCTCTATACAGTGTAGGCCTGTCCCCGACACCCACAAAACATAAGCACAGAGCAAACCTTGATCTTTAAAGTCCAAATTTAGCACACAGAGTTCACTCAGCTTTGTCCCGCTGAGATCCAGGTTAGAGCTCTCCTCTGCTCTCTTCCTGGTCATTAAATGCAGGTGGAGAGGGGTTTGAGTGGACCAGAAAGTCCGGGTTGGAACCAGCTCTGGCATGGTGGCTGGCAAAACCCGAGTTGGACTCGCTAGTAGCTTCAAAGTGATCACGTGATGCGACAAGTATCGCCCGTCCATTAAGGCGCCTCGCATAACGTCACAAAAATTTATATAGAATATATATATATATATATATATATGTGTGTGTGTGTGTAGCAGAGGGATTGCTGCAGAAGACAATTTATTGAATAAAAAAAATCTTACATCAGTCCCTCGTGACACGAACGGTTTCGGGCTAATACAGCTCACGCCCTTCCTCAGCTTACGCGATAAGATACAGATCAAGATGTATAAAGTTTAAACAACACTTGGAACCAATTAATTAACCCCACAGTGCAATACAATTAACTCTTTGACTCTAACACAAAATAGTGATGTGTGTCCACGGATTAGGCTGCAATGAAGCAGATGTCTCCCCATACAGACTACGAGCATCAATCGGTAAGCACCTGGGGTCTGCAGAAGGTAAAGAATAAAAATACATAATCTCTGAGATATTAACCTGAAATATGGAGATTTCATACTTATCCTATCAAATCTACAATTGGAAAAATTAGTAGCAGAAATTTTTTTTTTTAAAAAAATGAGGATTTTTGTGGGAAATCTACAAAAAAAAATAAAATAAATATATATATATATATATATATATATATATATATATATATATATATATATATATATATATATATATAAAATATTAAAAAAATATATAAAAAGGGACAAGAAAATGTTATATAAGATAAAGTAAAATAAAAGTAAAAGTATTGATAGAAGAGGAGCATCGGGGATTAATAAATATTGTTTGTTGTGGCAGATACTTAATACAATATATGTATAATAAATATTTTATATAAATGGATACAAATCCTAATCGGAGTTCAGTCCGTTTTTTTAAATGTCCAAGCGATGTATCCACATAACTTTGCTGCGCTTGAGTATGAGTTCTCTATTGCCACCCTGTCTGCCCTTGGGGATACCATCAATTACCATGTACTTTAGTTGTGAGAACGAATGCCGGCATTCAAGAAAACCAGAAGTTGATATACACACACATATGCTGATCTCAATGCCGACCCTTAAGAAGTGTTAAAAGGCGGCAATAATCTGTGTGCAATGGATGGAAGTGCACTTATTTTGTGTTTTTTTTTTTTTTCTTTTTTTTAATAAAGGGATCGTTTATATTGATTTCTACACTGAGAGGCAGTTTTATTCTTTCAGAGTGACTGCTGCTGGAGGGAGAGCTGACCAGAAACGGAAGGTTGCTGACCCCCTTTTTATTTATAAATCTGGTGAATTCCTGGATGGAATACCAGCCCTGTTATAAGGGCAAAGTGCATTGACCTTACCACCATGTAGGGAATATATACAGTCCTGCTCACCATTATTGGCACCCATGAAGTTTATGTACATATTGTGGAATATCTACTGAAGGAAATGTATCAAATTAACCAACATATTACTACAGATAGCTTGTGTTTGACAAAAAACTGTAAATGATAAATAACATTTAAAAAGATAAACATTATGAGGAAAACAGAGAAAACCATAATGCTTGCCTTGTCAGTGGTATTGGCACCCTTTGCTGCAAATCAGTATGGAAACCCAATTTGGCTCACCTGTTGCAGATCTCAAATGAGGATCACCTGTGATGAATTGCCTCCACCCATGTGACCCAAATTAGCCAATAAATTAACATTTTGGTTTTATAAAAAGCCACCTGTTATTCCCTCTTCATGTGTGACAATGGTAAAGACAAAGGAGCTGTCTGACGACACCAGAAATGCTATTAT
The DNA here is from genome assembly GCA_018402905.1 of Glandirana rugosa. Classification (NCBI taxonomy): domain Eukaryota; kingdom Metazoa; phylum Chordata; class Amphibia; order Anura; family Ranidae; genus Glandirana; species Glandirana rugosa. The sequence continues at coordinate 284,416 of BLSH010064465.1, forward strand.
TTGCAAGCACAAGACCTCCAAAGGGTATAAGGCCATCTCCAAAGACCTTGGCATCCCTGTTTCAACGGTGCGTAATGTTATTAAGAAGTTTTCCAGGCATGGAACTGTCAAGAACCTCCCTGGACGTGGGGGGAAGAGAAAAATTGA
>BLSH010064465.1:284857-295395 GCA_018402905.1 Glandirana rugosa
ATATATATATATATATATATATATATATATATATATATATATATATATATATATATATATATATATATATATATGTGTGTCAGGACGAGTGGTAATAACCGTGGGGAAGTACAAAACGTATTGACTCACTTACAGAAGTCTTTATTTACCTTTACATGGTTTAAATATAGTCGTCCTAGAAAATTAACCTCCAGGTTTCATTAAATTGTTTCTGTTAACAATAAAGTTGTATCTATAACATTAATATTTCTTTTTTTGTCTTTTGGTCGTACACGTGATTATAACCGTGGGGAGGAATTATAAACCAACGTGTGGGAAACCGTCGCTACTGTCGGAGGTTTGCAAAGAATATAGGTAGCTATTCGAAGAACGAAAGATCCTGCTGATATAAATTTGGTACATTTCCATTTATTTCTGAAGACATTCACTCAGTTATGCAAAACATGAAGGGGTGCCAATAATGGTGAGCAGGACTGTGTGTATATATATATATATATATATATATATATATATATATATATATATATATATATATATATATATATATATATATATATATATATTAGTATAGCCTGAAGGGTGAGGTGCACACAGCTGAAGAAAAACTCTTATATAGGAAAAATAGCAGAGGGATTGCTGCACAAGAAAATTTATTGAATAAAAGAGCTTACATCAGTCCATCGTGTAACACGAACGGTTTTGGGCTAATACAGCTCACGCCCTTCCTCAGCTTACACGATAAGACACATATATCAAGATATATAAAATTTAAACAACATTTGGAACTTCTGGTTTTCGGAGCATGCTGATGCTTCTCTTTTACAATAAGTTATCAAAACTGGGGTTGGTTTTTACAATCTATAATAATACTAACACCTAAAAATTAAAAAATGCAATATGAATTTATTTTTGATATTAAAAAAATATATGTATATTTTTCCTCATTAAGTTTTTTTGTATTGGATTTTAACATACAAAAGTAGAAAGAAAGGTAAGTAAAAATATAGAAATACTTGTTGGTACAGGGTTTGCTGAACAATACTTTTAAGGGGTACAGATTTGGTAAAATATTCAGTAATATCAACTTTTATCATTCGTCCAGATGTTCGGAATTTATTGTAAGACAAAAAGTTAAATGCAAGAAGAGTCTTGTACGATTTATTCCTATCAACAAATTCATTGACATTTTATTCAGAGATGTTGTTTTCCATCTCCTAAGGATTAGTGTCCGTGCTGCCAGTAGTAGATGCGTTACCACCGGTCTGTGGTTTGGGAGGTAGTTGTCTACTCCTATATTTAGGAGGGCCTTTTCTGGGCATGGGTTCTTTAGTATACCTGTGCATGAGGCTATGCGTTGGAATACTCTATTCCTAAAGCTTGTTAATGCTGGGCATTTCCAGAGGACGTGTAGTAGATTCCCTATTTGGTTGCAGCTGGGCCAGCATAACGGTGAGTTTGCGGGGGAGAATTTTGCCAACTGGAAAGGTGTATAATATCAAGTTAATTATTTTAGAGTAATTTCCCAGTGGGATGTACAGTGTGGGTATATAATTGTGGATTTTATAGTGTTCTTCCATTGTTCTTGTTTGAAGATGTGTTTTAGTTCCTTTTCCCATTTTTGCATGGGGTTTGTTTTAGTGAATTTATTTCTTTCGTATAGAGTATTATAAAATAAAGGGGTAACTTTGTGCATGAGGGAAGATTATAGTAGTTCCAAACTATTGGGGGTGTGTTTAGTTTGTCTAGAGGATGTCTCAGTAGGTAATTTAGTATGTGGGTTAAGGTGAACATGTGTTGATTGGGTAGGCCGAATTCCTTCATCAGCGACTGTTTTTGAGCCTTTTGTTATCATATAGTTGAATGTTGTATATGCCGCAGTTTGATATATGTTCAGTGTTTAGCATAGGGATCAAGGCTTCTAAAATGTTTATGGGGAGAGGAGTAGTAGGAGTAAGGTCCCACGAGTCCTGACGTGATTGTATGTGTCTCCATACTTTGAGTGATGCCTGAGTGGGGAGGGTGAATTTGGTGAGATCCCATGATATCCACAGGTCCCTCAACAATAGTGTGGAGATTGGGGGATGGTGCTAGACTCTCTTCTATCTCTATTCAGAGGGGGGTTTCTTTTGTTGGAAACCAGTGCTTTAGTTGGTCCAAATGTGCTGCTCGGTAGTAGTCAAGCAAATCCGGTAGGCCTGCTCTCCTACTGCTCTATAAATGGTCAGTATAGTGGCTGCACATCTGGCTTTCTTCCCTTGCCAAATATATATGTTAAGGAGATTCGTCAAGGTTTTAATTTGTTTAATTGGGATTGGAAGAGCTCTAAATTTATAGAGTATCTGGGGTAAGATATTCATTTTGAATGCTTCTAAGCATCCGCTCCAGGATAGCTCACATTTAGATATGTGGTCCAATTCTCAAGATATTTTTGTCATAAGTGGAGTAATATTAAGGGAGGTTAGGCTGGATGTACTGGATGCTAGTGTAATGCCCAGATATTTTCCTCCTTCCGTTACCCATGTAAAGGGAAAGTGGGATTTTATGAGAGCTGCTATTGATGTTGGGATTGCTCAGTTCAGTATTACCGATTTTGAGGTATTCATCTTATAATATGAGATATTGCTGAATTGTTGTAGTGCTAGGTTTGCCTCATGTAGTGAAAGTGCTGAGTTCATCAACATTAATATGATATCTTCTGAAAACAAATTTATTTTGTGTGGGGATCCTTGGAATGAGAAGCCTGTTCTATATGGGTTGGAGCATATCTCCTCTGCCAGGGGTTCTATGACCAGAGAGAATATGGTGGGGGGTAGGGGGCACCTCTGTCGAGTTCTGTTTGATATGTCGAATGGTTTTGATAGCGTGTTTGAGGTGTATACCTGTGCCGATGGGCATGACTATAATGCTAGAATGGTTGAGAGGATGTTGTCCGAGAAACCAAACGTTTTCAATGCCATGGACCTATATTGCCAGTGTACTCTGTCAAACGCCTTCTCTGCATCCAAAGCTAGGAGCAGAGAAGGCGTTTGTGTTTTATCAGCATGGTGGATTATGTTAATTATCCTTCTGGTTGCATCGGATATTTGGCATCCTGTAACAAAGCCCATTTGGTCCTTTTTTATTAGGTGAGGTAAAATTCCTGTGAGGCGTTTCGATAATCGTGTGGCTAGAATTTTGACATCAGAGTTTAATAGTGAAATGGGAAGAAAGTTGGCCGGCGTTGTAGGGTCTTTCCCAGGTTTGGGGAGGGTTACAACACATGCTCTTAGCATCTCTTGTGGGAGTGTTGATTCTGTGGTCGCTTTATCGAATACCTTTTTGAGGTGAGTGGAAAGTTCCTGTTTAAAGATTTTATAAAATTCATTGGGAAGTCCATCAGGGCCTGGAGATTTGGAAGGGGCCCTATTATCTTAAATATTTCTTGTTCATTTATGGGAGCATTAAGCTTGCTTAGTTGGGCTTCAGAGAGGGCAGGTAACTTAATTTTTGTTCAGGAAGTCCTGAATTTCAGTTGCAGAAGGTTGGTGTATGGAATGGTCATCTTGTAAGTTGTATAGGGTCTTATAATAATTGTCAAATTCATCTGCTATATCTTGGGGGTGTACAATTTTGTGTTTGTTAGTAGAATGGATTAGATGTGATATTCTAGTTTTCACCTGCTTTATTTTAATTTTGTTTGCTAAATATTTGCCTGTTTTATTAGACTGTGCGTAATGGAGGAGTTTTAGCCTTTTAAGGTGTTTGTCATATTGTTCCGTTAATAGGGATCTAAGTTCATGTCTTAGTTTATGTAGGGATTCTGCAACTGAGTCAGTGGCAAGTTGTTCATTTTGGTTCTCTAAAGTATGAATTTCTGTTAGGACTTTTGTCAGTTTATTGTTGTAGTGTTTTTTTGAGCCTGGAATTTTGCTGGATGCACACGCAACTCATATAGGTTTTGTGGGCATGCCACAGGACCCAGGGGTCTGAAACTGAGTTAATATTTACCTGGAAGTATTATCTGAGATGTTGAGAGAAATGCTGAGCACATAGGTGGTGTTGAAGGTTTTTAACATTGCATCGCCAGATCTGGGCTCGGTCCAGGGGAAGTCTGCTCCTCACGAGTCATTTCAATCGCTGCAAGGTCTGACCGCGGTATGTCTTTAATGGAGGTGGAAGTTCTCTGGAGCAATCTCAGATCTACCACAAATCAATGCGGGAATAGGAACGGTGTCTGGAGGAATAAAACGTAAAATCCCTCTGTGGAGTGTTGGCATCTGCACACATTGTAAACCTGTTCTTCGTGAAACAAATGTCTAAGAGATGGCAGTCGGCCCTTGGCAGACAAAGTAGTGGCCAGCCCCGGGTCGACTGTTGCATTAAAATCACCACACATAAGAACATTGCCATACTTAACTGATACTATTTTTTTGAAGAGTCTGCGTAGGAAGCGAATTTGATGCAAATTAGTATCATAAACCGTGACCAGGGTAAAGGGCAAATGTTTTATATCACAGGTGAGTACAATAAATCGTCCATCAGAGTCCACAATGGAGTTCTTCAGTTTGAAGGTGACTGTTTCTGATCGCCAGGAGAACTCCTCTTTTCTTCATGTGCTCATTTGCAAAGAAGATGTTTGGATAGTCCTTGTGTTCACACCTGGGAGGTTGTTGTGCCATAAAACGGGTCTCCTGCACAGCTAGGATGTCCACTTTGCTCGTAGATGCCTCCTTCCATAGCGAGAATCTTTTCGCTGGGGGATTCAGTCCATTGGCATTGACCGAGAGACATTTAATAGGCATTGATTATCAGTGAAGACTTTACTGTTAGTGATGAAAATTTAATAGACAAATTCAATAGAAAATATAATAGGAGTTATCTCTTGCTTGCTGTTGGTGTTTAACTGAGATCAGTTGGTGTGCCATACCCAGTTTAAGTGCCTGTACTTGTAACTTGTGGATTAGGGTGTGAGAACATGAAAACTAAAAGTGAACTTGAAAAGGAAACAAAACAATTGTAAAAATAGGATAGTGCGGACAATCCGTGTCAGGTATCACTGTCCAAGTGTTTGTAGGGGCTATATGGATGGGGTTACATCCTTTGGCCTGGGACTTGAAAGGTAACGGTTGATGTTTTAGGAGGGTTGGGTACCTCCACTCATGTTTTTTTTTTCTGCGCTGATCATTTTATGGGACACCACCTGCAACTCATTTTGGAGGGTAGTAGGAGCTGGATTGTAAAAGGCTGGTTGTATTGGAGGGAGAAGTATTCCCCATTATTGCAAAAGTTTTATTCCATCTTCCAGGGTTGAGATCTGTGTTGTAGATCCGTTGTATGTAATGGCTAAGGATGCTGGGTGTTTCCACTTGTGCAGAATATTATGGTTCCTCAGCGCCTTTGTGACGACGGCCAGATTTTTGTGTTTTTGCAGGGTTTATCTAGACAGGTGCGGCAGTAGTTGTAAGCCCGTGTACTCAGGGAGATAAGTGGCTTGTCTGAAAGCTTTTGTTGATCACTTCTTTTGACTGGTAAAAGTGTACTCTCATCAGAGTATCCCTCAGTAGTTCTTAGGCCAGGAAGGAGGGTTTGGTCAATCTGTGGATCCTGTCTATAGCGAGTTCTGCGCTGGAAAGAGATGGCGCCAGGGTCATGAACAGATTTTTGACGTATTGTTGTAGTTGGTCAGTGTGGATGGACTCTTGGATCCCTCTAATCTTTGTTATTCCTTCTGGAACGGTCTTCGAGATCCGCCACCTTGGCTTTTAGCCATTCTATGTCATCGTTTTGAGCAGTATGAGCATCCACTAGGAAATGAAATGATTTGGTGTATTCCTCCATCGAGGATTCTAGGTTTGTGATCCTGCCCTCTGCGCTATACAAATCCTTTTGAAACTGTTTCATTCATTCCAGCATGTTCGTTTGCAGGGATGACCTTAGGGAAATCGGCATACTCTTTAGTATCGTGTCTGAAATTGGCTGTCCCTGTGTAGGAAAGGCTGCTATAGGATCACTGGCTGACAGTGGTAGGTCTGCTGAGAGTGCCTGGTTTGGGCCTAGCTCCATGTCCGACTCTAGGTGCTGTCTTTGTGGGGAGTCTCTGCGCTGTTTAGCTTTAGCTGGGCTTCTTGTCGATGGGGAGGATGAGCCAGAGGACCCCCCGCTGTCTGGGTTGCCTACTTGTGTGACCAGGTGGGTTAGGGTTGTGAGCTCCATCCGCGGCTCCGTGCTGGTGCTGCTGCTGCATTCCGCTGTCATTTTGTTGAAGCCTTGGGCCAGCCATCTTGAAGAAGCTTGCCAGCTTACTGATGTGCTGGTGGTCCTTCTTGCGGCTCGTCATGGTGCCTGGGGTCTGCTGGGATGTTTTGTGGCGTTCAGGGATGGCAGAGGTACCCACCATGAGCGATCGTCCCAGGTGACCGAGCGGAGCATCTATCTCATGCGGCCATCTTCCGCACTGGTCGCCACGCCCCCAATATTTAAAAGTATTTGTAATAACTAGTTTTAAATACCCATTTAAAGAATGCCACATTTTAAACCTATTAAATTTAGCTCAGACACATTATATTTATTTTTAAATTACCTTAAAACGAATAATCTGAAAATTCTAAAATATAGAAAAAAATAGTAAATGCATAAACTATCTTTCATCTAGTGGCTAAAATGCTAATTGCACCTATAACCCTTTTTATCTACTGACATTTAGTGGTAAACTAATATATTACCTTATAAGTCCTAAACAGTATATATATATAAAATGTCTCCTTTATACCAACCTAATCTCAAGTCTTCAGTAAAGCAATTTAGGTCAAAATCTACCTTTAGACATTTTGTACGAATGTCTTCATCTTGTAGATCCACTTTGCTTCGCTTTTGATTTAGCAACTTAATTTTATTGGACCCTCTCCAGTGACTTATATTTTTTGATGCCCCAAAACATTAGTCATCAATCCAAGAGAAACCAGGTGGATCTACAAGGTTTGGCACCTGTATATATTTTAAAATGGTATCCGCTGCGACCTTGTGTGTTTCAGTGGTTGTTCTCTAAAAGGGCGCCAGTTACCAGGTTGCATGTAAAGTAACCCCATTCTGTTAATTATATTTGCCTTAGCTATTGCCAGCTGATATCGTATTACCTGAAAGCGTAATGTTTTATTCTTCCCTGCTATCGGAGCTTTAGCTTTAGTTGGTATTCAAAATGGCTCCTGTATATATTCTAAATTGGTCTCCAATATGGCTCCTGATGCAACCTAATATGTTCTGGTTGTTTTCTAAAATGGCGCTGATTACCAGGTTGCATGTGACGAAATGCTTTTGTAGTGGGGCCACGTGAAGTCCCCACGTCTACAACCAGAAGTAAGCTGATACTTAAGGGGGCAACACTATATACTGTTAAGGCAATAATCTTGGAACAAAAATTGTTACAAAATGAACTCCGCTGAATTTTTCGCTGCAATTCCCCTGTTTCCCCAGGTCTTAATGAGAATATAGCCTACAAACCCTTTTTAGAAGGCTTTGTTTCAGGAGGGTGGGAAAGGTGAGGCTCTTCTACACATACCACTCTCAATTTGGGCATATTCTTCCCCTTGTTATAATTTTTCCCAATCTGTTTGCTTTTTTGACAATTGTGCCACTCGCAATATATTATGTAATTATGTATTTATAGACTTTCCCTTTTGTCTTCTAACATTGAATGAATAGTAGACCCCTTTGTCCTCTTTTACCACATGCTACTATCCTGTAGGCAAGCTTTTTTTATAATTATTACTATAATTTTTAAATACCATTTGCCCTTTCCCTTGGCCCTCCATGCTTCCTCTCTGCCCGGCGCACCAAAGCCATCCCCCTTTATTGGCATAGGTGGCAGGTTTGCGCCCTGATTGTTGCCCCATTGAGTCTGCGGATTCAGCTGGTGCTGGTACTACTTGTTTCTTCCCCAGGCTTTACGCCATCTTTTGTCCCGGGTGATGTCCAGTTGACTCCACTGTGGAGGTGGAGATCGGCATTCCGCCGACTTCTGCCCTTCCAGTCTGCGTTCCTTCAGAGGTATGACGTCACCCCCCCCCCATACGGGGGCGGTTGCGTCGCGCACCAGACGATCGGAGGACCCTATCTGAGGCGGCCCATTGTGTGGTTGATTGGTTGGCTTTGTAGATATGCGCCAGGGAAAGGAACCCCATTGGACCATTCCTCACTTTTTTTTTTTTTTATCAAAAGCAAGGTTTTATTGTACTGTCTAATTGGGACAGTAGAGTAAGTAAAACAAAAAAAGTGCATTGACGATGACATTCAGAATAAACCGTTTTGAGAAAAAAAACATGAATATAATGTTGACTCGTATAACGCTGATACATCGGGAACAATACTTAGGAAGGGGTACACCATCTACTTACTGGCATATGGCATTTGGAGACAGTGTGTACAAGTGCAAGGAGCGAGCACGGGATACACTAATAGGGGGAGCGTAGACAAGGGGTACCTATACAGAGAAGAAGACCATGGGGGGACTAATCCTCCCCAGGACAGGTAGAGGCTGCATAAAACCATCTATCCCAAATTTTGTGATATTTAGTGGAACAACCCCTATGGGTATAAAGCACTTTTTTGTAGGGAAGGGCACCATTAACTGCCCTAATCCACTGTTGAACCGTTGGGGGGTGACTCCTTGATCCAGGTTCTAGCAATCTGCATTCTGACAGTTACATAGTTACATAGGTTGAAAAAAGACACAAGTCCATCTAGTTCAACCAAAAAAAACATTATATATAACCAAACAGTCCCATATGCAATCCTTCACCCACAGTTGATCCAGAGGAAGGGAAAAAACCCTAGCAAAGCATGATCCAATTTGCTATAACGGGGGAAAAAATTCATTCCTGATCCCCCAAGAGACAATCAGATACACCCTGGATCAACTTTACCTAAAAATGTTAGTAACCACTTATATTGACATTAACCACTTCAGCCCCGGAAGGTTTTGCAGCTTTAGGACCAGAGCACTTTTTGCGATTCGGCACTGCGTCGCTTTAACGGACAATTGCGCGGTCGTGCGACGTTGTACCCAAACGAAATTTGCGTCCTTTTTTCCCACAAATAGAGCTTTCTTTTGGTGGTATTTGATCGCCTCTGCGTCATTTCTTATCGCCGCTATAAACAAAAGAAGAGCGACCATTTTGCAAAAAAACCCAAATTTCTTACTTTTTGCTAAAATTCAAATCCAAAAAAAAAATATAAAAAAAGCTTTTTTTTCACTGTTTTTGGCCGATTTATATAATTCCTCATATTTGCGATAAAAAAAATCGCAATCGGCGTTTATTAATTGGTTTGCGCAAAAATGGCCGCGTTTACGGATGATGAGAATTCATTTCTGGGGTTTTTATTTTTTTTTTTTATTTTTTACTAGTAATGGCGGCGATCTGCGATTTTTAGCGGTACTGCGATATTGCAGCGGAGATGTCGGACATTTTTGACACTTTTTTGGGACCAATGACATTTATTCAGCGATCAGAAATTTAAATGTCCACTGATTACTGTATAAATGTCATTGGCAGTGAAGGGGTTAACCTGGGGGGGAGAGCTAGGGGTTAAGTGTGTTCCCTGGGTGTGTTCTTACTGTGGGGGGGTTGGGCTAACATGGGCATGAGAGATCTAACTGATCCCAGTGACAGGGATCAGTAGATCACTCATGCCCCCACTAACAGAGGGGGGAACCGCTGTGTTTACTTCGGCGGTTCCCCGTTCTTTCCCTGTGGCCACTCATCGCGGCTCGCCGGCGGACATTGGGTCCGCCCAAGCCGCGGGCACACTCCTCAGGAGTGCGGCGGGCGCGCGCGCCCCCTAGCGGCTGTTCGCAGATCGCCGTCTTTTTACGGTGATTCGCATTCAGCTTCCCGACTGCCGCCGTGAAAACACAGCACGGGGTCGGGAAGTGGTTAAAGCACTTTACCGTGCTGGCCAAAACCACCTCTGGAGAGAGTCTATTCCACATTTTCACAGCTCTAACTGTGAAGAAACCTTTCCGTATTTGGAGAAGAAATCTTTTTTCCTCTAGACATAAACAGTGCCCCCTTTGTGATGACCTTAAAATGAATAACTCAACACCAAGTTCACTATATTGACCACATATGTATTTGAACATGTTGATCATATCCCGCCTTAATCTCCTCTTCTCAAGAGAAAATAAATTCAGTTCCTCTAATCTTTCCTCATAGCTGAGCTCCTCCATGTCTCTTATTAGTTTGGTTGCCCTTCTCTGCACTTTTTCCAGTTCCCTGATATCCTTTTTGAGAACTGGTGCCCAAAATTGAACTGCATATTCCAGATGAGATCTTAATAATGATTTGTACAGGGGCAAAATGATGTCTCTATCTCTGGAGTCCATACTTCTATTAATACAAGAAACGATTTTGCTTGCTTTGGAAACCGCAGCTTGGCATTGCATGATCTACCAAAACCCCCAGATCCTTCTCCACTATGGATTTCCCCAGTTGTACTCCCTCTAGTATGTATGATTCATGCATATTCTTAGCCACCAAATGCATAACTTTACATTTATTAACATT
>BLSH010064465.1:305957-316895 GCA_018402905.1 Glandirana rugosa
ACTTCATTCCGAAGATGTTAACGCAACGTAAACTCAAGATTTCTTAGAACTCAAATGCAACGCAATTGTAGAAGCCTTACTTCAAGCAGACTCATGCCTCAATGTGACCAAAAAGCATTAATTATTACTAAGCCCAAGACACAGTTTTGTGCCCAATAGGGGTGTCAGGGCAACGATAACGCTACTTTTCTCTCACACTTGGAAGTATTCAGATGCCCAGAGGCCTCATTGAGAGCATGCGTCTAATTACCTTATCAAGTCATACTTCACTATGTGTTCTTGAAACCATATTGTCTATTATTGCCTTTTTTTTTTTTTTCTCTCATTGTATGATTCTTAAAAATCCAATAAAAATTTAATGGAAAAAAAAAAGAAAGGAGAATGGTGGGCAGTGCCCTACCCCCGATTCAACAGGGAACAAATTCTAAAAGGGCTGCAGCTGGGAAAGGAGTAATGCATTGGTTATCCAGAGTCAGCAAGCGGTGCATGTTGAACAGGAAGAGACCCGGAACAAGGAGGTTCAGGCTGGGGCCGGATCAGCCGCATCCCGGAGCTCAGCCACGCCCAAACTGAGTCAGGGTCTTACAAGAAGTAAGCTTTGCTGTCCCTCCCCACTCTGAGCCTTGCCGGGTAGAGCATCGTGCAGATCAGGTATCGTCAGCTTGGAGTCGTCGCTTAGCCTCGCTGAACTGTGCCGCTGGATCTCGGTGGAGAAATACGGAAAGACCGACCCGTGGATATTACCATTTACTCAGGTAAGCCACAGGATGGCATTACAGTCCCGGTAATTGAGGAATTTAGCAATGAAAGTGGGGGGGGGGCCCGCCCTAGGTTGAGGGGGCTTTGCAGCCAGGCGATGCACTTGCTCTACCATGAACGTGGGAGAGAAGGCCTCCCTGCCAAAGGTCTTTTCGGTGGAGACATAGCTACTGATCGTAGGGGATCCACGGTGGGTGAGATCAGATCACAGTAGAGCCAAGATAGTCCTCAGGATCGGTGAAAAGGATAAATCTCAAGTGGAACTCACTCTGCACACCCTACGCCATGCAGTTCCAGACCATGCCCCTTTTGATTTACCATTCCTAAATTTAGCCCGTTAAATACCACCACACTGAATTTGCAGGGTACGTGGCGGCGGTATAGACGCAATTTACTGGAGGCTTTCTATATCGGGTACGACTTATCCCCACTGAAACTGTTTAACAGATGTCCATAGTAGCATGCAGAACTTTGTGGTGCTGCGTGCTTATGCTATTTTACTTTATTTTCCCAATGGTCCTCCTTTCTTGTTGCGTTGTTCTATTTAGTCTTGTTACATAACAGCCCTGACATTTATGTGTCACGACATGACGTGACCCACGAGTACCAATGGAAACCCTCCCTGCCCGGCATACATCCAAACCGTGGCTTTGATTTTCCTTCCAGCAACCTTTTTGACAGGTAGCTGTGGTTGGGATGGGCGCACCCAAGCCTCCCGCCTTTATTGGCATAGGTGGCAGGTTTGCGCCCTGATGGTCGCCCCATTGAGTCTGCAGATCCAGCTGGTGGTGCCTATTCCTTCCCCAGGCTTTACGTCATCTTTTGTCTCGGGTGATATCCATCTGACTCCACTGTGGAGGTGGACATTGGCATTGTGCCAGCTTCCGCCCTTTCTGTCTGCATTCCATCAGGGGTATGGTGTCGGCGGCCGCAACGGCGGCGTGATGTCATCCTGCCTATACGAGCGGGGTTGCGCCGCGCACCAGACGATCGGAGGACCCTATTGGATGCGTCCCATTGTGTGGTTGATTGGTTGGCTTTGTAGACCAGGGAAAGGAACCCCATTGGACCATTCCTCACTTTAGCCCCTGCTAAATACCACCGCACTGAATTTTCAGGGTGCATGGCGGCGGGGTAGACTCTATTACTGGAGGCTTTCTATATCAGGTATGACTTAGCCACGCTGAAACAGTTTAACAGATGTCCATAGTAACTCGCGACACTTGTGGTGCTGCATGCTTATGTTATTTTGCTTTGCTATTTTCCTAATGGCCCTCCTTTCTTGGTGCTTTGTTTTATTTAGTCTTGTTACCATAATAGCCCTGACCTTTATGTCACATGTTCCGCACCACCGGTTACCCGCTAATAACCAAAAAAAAGGGGGCGGGCTCTCCAAGTGATGTCATCAGATGGCCACACTCCATGGCTATATAAGAGACGCAAGACAGCAGGTGACAACACAATGAAGGAAGACGTCAGCGAGGAAGAACACAGCAGAGTGAGAAGGCGTAGAGAGAGAGAAAGCGACAGGAGAAGATGGCGGCGGGAGTGACGGCGACAGATGATGTCGGCAGGAGAGGCAGTACCAGGGGAAGATGGCAGCGAGGAAGAACACAGCAGTGGGAGAGACGGCTCGGGGGAAGAAGACGACTCAGAGCTATTTTACAATAAAGGACTTTTCAAAAAACGGCTATTGTTTTTTTGTAATTTAACTGCTTTTTTTTTGGTGAATGGGTAAGGGTACGATGTACCCCATACTCATTTACATGGGGGGCAGGATCTGGGGGCCCCCATATTCTGATAAGCCCCCCACCCGTTGACCCCCGACAACCACCAGCCAGGGTTGTTGGGAAGAGGCCCTTGTCTCCATCAACATCAAGCGCCCACACCCCCCCCCCCCATGTTGAGGGCATGCAACCTGGTATGGTTCAGGAGGGAGGGGGCGCTCGCTAGTCCTTTCCTGGACCTGGGGAGGGTCCCACGCCATTTTTTTTTCACTTTTTTGTTTTTTTTTACATTCAGCTGTCAGTGGGGAACCCTGCTGACAGCTGATGACTCATCATTTGTTAAGGATGCGGCCGTCTGCTTCCTGGCCCCTTGCTTAGCAACCAGCTATATACTGTGAAAATAAAAAGCGCAAAGCTTACATCTTAATTAGCAGCATATGCTGACAATAGGCGAATGCCTAGTAGCCTAGTAGCCACGCCTGCCACCGACCTGTTGAGGATCAAAAAATTACCCTCCTCTGACGCTGCGGCCCGCCGATTTGTTTGCTTACATGGCGCACATGTCTTAACTATGGAGCATGGCCACCGGATGGCATCATCCAGGCTGTCAGGAAGAAGCCCTTGTCCCCATCAACATGGGGGCAAGGTGATTTGGGGTGGAGACACCAGACACAAGACCAGTGGAAGAAGTAGAGGAGGAAGCCGAAAGAAGACCAGAGGAAGAAGCGGGTAAGACATTTTTAACAAAGGACTTGTCAAAAACTCGTGTTTTTTTGTCACATTACACTATATATTTTTTTGTGAATGGGTTGGGGTACAATGTACCTTATACTCATTTACATTAGTGGGGGGCCTGGGATCTGGGGGCCCCCAGATTCCGATAAGCCCCCCCCCCCGCAGACCCCGTCAACCACCGGCCAGAGTTGTCAGGAAGAAGCCCTTTTCCTCATCAACATGGGGGCAAGGTGCTTTTGGGGGGGGTGGGGGGGACACCAAACCACCCCCCCCATGTTGAGGACATGTGGCCTGGTATGGTTCGGGGGGGGGCTCTTGCTCGTCCCCTCCCCTCTTCTTTTCTTGACCTTCAAGCTGCATGCCCGGGTAAGGGTCCTTAATGAATTTTAGTGCAAAAAAAACACCATAGATAACCCATTCTTTTGGTAAATTATAAAAGATATTACGAAGAGTGGTGGAAGTGTTAGGATCTGGGGCTGCATGTGTGCTTCTGCCACTGGGGAGCTACAGTTCATTGAGGGATCGATGGATGCCAACATGTACTGTGACACTGACGCAGAGCATTATCCTCTCCCTTTGGAGACTGGCCCGCAAGGCAGTATTCCAACAGAACGACCCCAAACACATCTCCAAGACGACCACTGCCTTGCTAAAGAAGCTGAGGGTAAAGGCGATGGACTGGCCAAGCATTTCTCCAGACCTAAACCCTATTGAGCATCTGTGGGGCATCATCCAACAGAAGATGGAGGAGCGCAAGGTCTCTAACCTCCACCAGCTCCATGATGTCATCATGTTGGAGTGGAAGAGGAATCCAGTGGCAACCTGTGAAGCTCTGGTGAACTCCATGCCCACGAGGGTTAAGGCAGTGCTGGAAAATAATGGTGGCCACACAAAATATTGACACTTTGGGGCCAATTTGGACATTTTCACTTAAGGGTGTACTCAATTTTGTTGCCAGTTTAGACATTAAAGCGGAGGTCCGAGGGCTAAAAAAAAAATTAAAAGTCAGCAGCTACACATACAGTAGCTGCTGACTTTTAATATTAGGACACTTACCTGTCCTGGAGTCCAGCGATGTCGGCACCCGCCGCCGATCTTCGGATCGGGGGACGGGTGCAGCCGCCTCCATCGCGGGTAAGGGAACCCGGACGTGTAAGCAGTACAGCTTCACGCCGGGCACCTTACTGCGCATGCGCGAGCTCTGCCGCGCTCTGCTACTGGCCAGGCGGCCAGAAGCAGAGCGAGCAGGGAGGAGGGAGCCGGGCTGCTGACGTCAGCGGCCGCGTCCGCCGGCCAGAGCTCCTGGAAGTGTGGAAAAGGACACCTGTCTAAAGACAGGTGTCCTCTTCCCCCTCCCCCCGAAAGGTGCCAAATGTGACACCTGAGGGGGGGAGGAATCCAACCAGCGGAAGTTCCACTTTAGGGTGCAACTCCGCTTTAATGGCTGTGTGCTGAGTTATTTTGAGGGGACAGCAAATTTACACTGTTATACAAGCTGTACTCTCAGTACTTTACGTTGTAGTAAAGTGTAATTTCTTCAGTGTTACATGAAAAGATATAAAATATTTACAAAAATATGAGAAGTGTACTCACTTTTGTGAGATACTATACATGTGCTCCCAGCACAGAATTCAGTGTCTGACTTGGACACCTGATTGCTGTGATAGCCTCTGATTGGTTATCACAGTGATCAGTTGCTGTGAAGCCTGTCTTTATGTTCTCTTTCTCTCTGTGAATGGAGAGAAAAGATACAACTGGGTGTAGAAAAAATAAATAAAATACCTAGATCAAGATTTCATCTAGGTCAGTGCCAGGGTTAGTGTTTGGGTCCAAGGTCATGGTCAGTATATTTTGGGGCAGGGGGACAGCATAATCATTGGCGCAAAATGGACACAGAACATGCAAACAGACCTCAAGAACCAAATCATGAATAATATAGGAAAAAATGATGTGCATAAAATGGCTTATATGTCAGTCCATGGACCACTAAACGTCCATATAAAAATCTGGGTACAGTTCACTTGAGGCAGCTGCATAAAGAAGCAAGGAGTAGCTCTGGAGGAAACACAAGAAAAAGCACCGGCGCATTCTAAGTGTAGCTGTATGATGAGTGTTTATTACAATAAAATCAGAACTACTTACAAATGTAGTTTATGTTTAGGCATGTACAGTACTGTGGGAAGGTCCTAGGTAGCACAATCCAGGGGGGTCCACTGGGGGACGTTAGCCTGAAGAAGGAGCGCATGCTCCACAAACACGTCGCTGTTGATCACACGTCCTCTAGGATGTGACATTTCCGCCCTACCAAGTGCGTTCCATGGACCAGGAAGTGTCAGAATCACCGGCATTGACCATCTGAACCACCAGTCTGATGACAGTGGACCCCCCTGGATTGTGCTACCGAAGACCTTCCCATGGTGCTAGAGCTACTGTACATGCCTGAACATAAAATACATTTGTGAGCAGTTCTAATTTTATTGTAATACACCCTCCTCGTATAGCTGCACTTAGAAGGTGCCTGTGCTTTTTCTTGAGTATATTTTGGGCAGGATTTTAAAAAGAAAAAAAAAAAATAGTGTCACTGTGTGTTAGGATAAAAAAAAAGTGAAATGCGCACTATTGTTTCTGAGCTATACTACGGCTACAAACAAATAATATGCACATATATGGTATCGCTGTGAGCAGGAACATTTATTTGGGTTGTTTTTTTGGTGGTAGGTTATGGTAGTAACAAGAAATATACAGCTACATTTTTTTTAATTTTTTTTTTTACTATTTTGGGCCAGTTTTCCTTTAATAAAAAAAGATATTCATTAGCATTTACCACCAAATGAAAGCCCAATTTGTCCTGAAAAAAATGAGGTGCAATCCACCAGGGTTCACAAAGTAGTTGTGATATGTAGTTTTACTTACACGTGTCAAAGTTGCAAAATTTTGCTTAGGCATTACCATTTGTTTTACCCTTAGGCGTGAAGGTGTTAAAATGTGTTACCTTGGGTTTGGCTTCAATTTGTTGGGTTATCTCAACCTGGTAGTACATCTAACACTCCCCTCTCCCCCAGTCTGACAGTGTTGCTGTCCAAAGGTGTCTTTGTTGCTCCTTCAATCAGAGTGCATTGTATTACAGGTGGTGTGATACATGCCAGATCACCAGGTAAAAACAGAGGCAACAGAGTCTAAAATAAAAAATGAATGCAGCCACCACATCTGATTGGTAAACTGCAATATATTACACTTTTGGTTTGAGTTTACCACTTTAGGTTTTGATCCTTATGAAAAATGTGTTCTTTATTGTAAAACCAGCCATACTCATGAAATGTTATTTTGAACTGGGGGTATTATGTAAGCACCATTATTCAACCATTATGGATATTACTTGAAAGTTATAAATATTAACTTATTATCACTTTTTGATATGTTGTCTTATCAGGACTCCAAGTGTTCAAAAAAGAGCAAGCATTTTGTGTTTAATTCTGATTCAGCAAGTGATAAGGAGGAGGAAGCAAGCACCCGTAAGAAAAAAAGCATGGTTGCTCACAAAGTAAGACCTTTCTGGCAGCATTTTTTTGTATAATTTTTATAATTCTTGATGTAGTTGTACCATTTATTTATTTTTTAAACATTTTTTTTCATAGAAAGCAAATCAAAGCACATCTAAGCTATTCAATAGCAGTGAAGACAATTCTGATAACGACGAAAAAGAAGATAATGAAAGATTTGAAATCAAAGCTCAATATGAAGGGAGGTCTGGTATGAAGGTCAGCATCTATTAGTGTTACCTTTTTAGATGTTGAAGAATGTATGATAAAGTGTTGTGTGCCAATATGTGCAGATATAGCTAAAAAGCAATGTGAAATGGCAATGAACACTGTAAATGGGGGAAAGAAATGTGGCATTGCATCTATGTTCTTGTTTCCCCCTTCCCAGACCTTCTCAAGCAAGTGAGCAATCTACTAAAGCCAAATTCACATTGATTATCTAGCCATAGTATCCACCCTGTAATATCCTGTAAGTAATAATATTGTAACTGGGACGATGAGTGCTAGCAAGGCTGAAGGGGTAACTCGGCTTTCATTGGAAAAAAATTGCAAAAAATATATAGTATATACAATTGTGACACAAGTCATATTGTAATTGAATGTTGTTAAAAATGACCTTTCCTTTTTCAACCTGCAGCGCTTGAATGTTCTGTAATGCAATATGGCTAACTGGAGGCGTTCTGTACACATATGTTGTACAGAGCACCCACAGATGTCATATCTTTCTTGTGTGACTGGCTTATTTATTTTCCCAGAAGTCTGGACTAAATAAATTTGATTTGAAGCATCCCCTACAACAAAAATTCCATTTCTCCTACGTTCACTGACAGACGCAGCTCTTCATGACTTTGTGGGGTTTTATGTTTGTCCTACTAGGAGTTAACTAGGCTGGGAAAAGAATCAGCTGGCCCCTCCCTTGGGGGCCGTCCTCTCTTCCTACATCAAACCCCCTCACAGAATAGCTCTTCAGTTTCAATGCCTAGTTCGCAAGGAGTTGACCTGGCTTCCCTATAGGGAACTGCGGTCCTATTGTGACCATTTTTCTTTTTTATTTTCTTTTCTTTTTTTGCTGCAATCAAGATGATCTGCTATCAAGAAGCCGGTCGGGGCATCGAGAGTCCTTGTGCTCTGTACTTTCCCCGACCTGGCCAACATGATGCAAAGCCGGCCCCAACACAGGGACCTGCCGCATCTTACCCGTTCCGTGCGGGTGGCCCGGGGTGAGATCCCCCATTTTGGTCCCCTTCCCGATTCGTTTGGCAGGGCGACTCTGGGCCGGCAGCATGCCCCCCATCGAGGGTGGAAAGTCTGCGTTCGGTGGCTGCCGTGGCGTCGGACGGGTAAGTGAGCGCCCTGCCTTCCTCCCCACCCGGGGAGTGAAGTGGGCCCGACGTCCGCAAATGCGGTTTTTCCACTGCTCCAGTAGCTTGTCCGGGGTAGCCACCGGTGGGGATCAGCCTTTCATCTTGCCCCCTGCCACACCTCGCCCCCCACCCCCCTCCCCAGCGCTGCCCGTTCGTTCGGCCTTCTCGTCCAGCATCACCATGCGGTCCTTCGGCCGCCATTTTGCGGCGGACCGCCGCCATTTTGTCGTAGCCGCGGACATTTCCAGCCTATGGGGCTTTCCCTCTAGTGCTCGGAGCGGCCATATTCGGTACTGCACGTTGCCTGAGAGGTGTGTTTCAGCCTCTAGTGCTTCCTGGCGGCCATCTTCACTGCATGCTCTGCATTCTACACGTGGCTGCAGCTTCTCCCCTCAGAAAATGGACGGTGACAGGCAGTATTTTCCGAACGATCGGCGCTGATGGGCAGCAAAATCGCAAGTATAGCTGGGCTCCCTCTGGGTGCTGGTGGCGGTGGGGTGCTGTCCTCGGATCCTGTGGGGGTGTGTGGCTGTGTGCAGGGCGTCCGTCCATCCATCCATCCATCCCTGACAATGGCTGATCTCCCTGCCGAACCTGCTGAGAGGGCATCAGCAGCCACGCTCCCTGGAAGCGCCCCCCCCCCCCTTTTTTTATCCTCAGGGGAAGATTCTGAGTTTGAGGGACTTCAAGGGTCTTAGAGACCCCGGGGAACTTGTCTGCTGAGGTGAAATGGTAGCTGAGGAGGACCAGGAGCAGTGGCTGACCAGGACAATGTGCTGGTCTCCACCATTATCGCTGGCATTCGCACCAAGTTGCATCAAACGGGTGAATCGCGATCTGCTTATGTGTGCGGGTCTTCTAGGCCCCCCAAGGCCCAAGTCCTATCCTTACAGTTAATTTTTTGACCATTTCCTATATCGTGAATGGCAGCAACCCGGCGTTCCTCCTCACTGACTGGCCGTTTTACTGAACGCAATCCCTTTGGGGAGAATTTCCTAAAGAAATGGGGAATCTCCTGCGGTGGATCCGCCTATTGCACGCCTTACCAAGGCGACTAGCATTCCTATGGCGGGGACTCCTTTCTTCAAGGATCCTGCCGATAGAAGGACAGAGGCACTTTTGAAGTCCTTGTTCTTGAACGCGGGCGCCGCAGTGCGACCTGCTTTGGCTGCGGCTATGGCAGCGCAGTAGCTCTCTGAGTGCATGGAGGAACTTAAGTCAGACCTGGTGGGCGGTCGCCTGATGGAGGCACCGCAGAAGGCTGAGTCTTTACTCCAGGGGATAAAATACCTCTGTGATGCGGCGGTGGATGTTCTGCCCTTGCTGTCTAGAATGTCGATAGCGACCATTAGACTTCACAGAACTCTTGGCTGCGACCCTGGTAGGTGACCACGCTTCCGCACTAGGTTGGGCTGATCTTCCTTGTCAGGGTGGGCGCCCATTTTGGCTCGCGCCTTGCTGAAATCATTAAGGATCTTGCAGCGGGCAAGAGTACTTTCCTTCCGGAGCCCCGCAGGCGTGAGTTCCGCCGTAGACAGGTGCCTGCTACGTCGGGTCAGAAGAAGCTTTTTCGTGCATCTGGCACGGCAAGCAAGGGAACCCATTCCAGTAAGGTTGCTGCAGGGGCCGGACGCCGGCAGTGGCAGCGCAAACCAGGAAAGACGGAAGACAAGTCTTCCTCAGCATGAGGGGGCGCCCCCACCCGAGTGTCGGGTGGGGGGACGTCTTCGGGGGTTCGCACTTCCCATCAAATTTAAACCTCCCGCTGGAGCGCAGGCTGGCCCTTCCAGGGCAGTACAGGCTCTATCAGAACAGGGAGTGATTGTACCGGTTCCCTCAGTGAGGGATTTTGAGGTTTTTACTCGAATCTTTTTTGTGGTGCCCAACAAAGGGGACGGCTTTCGGCCCATCCTGGAATTGAAGGCCCTAAACAGTTTTGTCAGGGCGTGAGAATTCCGGATGGAGTCTGTTCGATCGGTTGTGGCAGCCCTGCACCAGGGGGACTTCCTAGCGTCATTGGAAAGGATGCGTACCTCCATGTCCCCATCCATCCGCGACATCAGCGTTTTCTGCGGTTCGCGGTTGGGGATCGCCATTTTCAATTTGTAGCTCTTTCCGTCGGCCTGACCTCCGCGCCCCGGGTGTTCGCGAAGTTTCTGGCCCCGGTGTTGGCGTTGCTGCATCAGAGGGGCATTGCCATAGTGGCTTACCTGGACGCTCTGTTCCTGCGAGCGGACTCTGTCTCTGCCCTGGAGGAGAATGTGAACATCGCAATGGTCTCATTGCGGGACTTCGGCTGGTTGCTCAACCTGCAGTAGTCCTCAGTGTCTCCTTCCTGCCGTCTGGAGTATCATTATGGACAGGCAAGGGTGTTGTTCCCTCCGACGAAGCTACAGAACTTACAGTCGGCTGTGCGCACCCTCCTATCACGCCGCCGGTCTTCCTTGCGGTTCTGTATGAGGGTGCTGGGGCTCATGGTCTCGTCGTTCGAGGCGATACCTTTTGCCCAGAGTCACACTCGTTTGCTCCAGCGAGCAATTCTGGTCCAATGGGACAAGCCCCACCGGTCGTTGGATTTTCCGATCCGGCTGGGCCCTCAGGTCAGGGCGTCCCTCGCCTGGTGGTTATGGGACTCGGCCCTCACTCGGGGAAAGTCGTTCCTGTCCCTTCGGTGGACGGTAATCTCCACGGACGCCAGCCTGACGGGCTGGGGCGGAGTCCTGGAACGACTATCAGCTCAGGGTCGTTGGTCGGCCCAGTAGGCCTGCCTACCCATCAACGTGCTGGAGCTGAGAGAGATCAGACTGTGTCTTT
>BLSH010064465.1:320069-333284 GCA_018402905.1 Glandirana rugosa
AAAAGAGGCTCAAGTGACTGTCTGCGTCGAGAAGTACTGAAACACCCCAAAATACAAGCAGGATGATCCTCAATTGATCCGTCCCTTTTCTTAGTCGACCGGGGAGGAGGGAGGGGCCAGCTGATTCTTTTCCCTGCCTAGTTAACTCCTAGTAGGACGAACATAAAACCCCACAAAGTCATGAAGAGCTGCGTCTGTCAGTGAACTCGGAGAAAAGAATTTTACGGTAAGTTATAATAAAATCCCTTTTTTTGGTGAGATACTCCCAAAAGGAAATCATGTCTAAAGGGATGCGGACCCTCATTAGAGCCCTGCAAGTGCAGCAGCTGATTGATAATTACAAAACCACTGCCATATATGTTCAATTTCCACAGACAAAGGCAAATGGCTATTTCGTTAAAATAACAAGAATGGAATCTGCAAAGTTTTTTTTTTTCTTTTTTTTTTTTGTTTTTTTTAATCCCTGCAGTGTACATAACCCAGAGGATAATGTTTTTTTTTTTCTTAACAAAAGTGAAGTTACTCTTAAAGTGGTTGTCAACCTGTGACAACCACTTTAACCTACAGGTAAGGCTAGAATAAGGATTACCTGTAGGTGCCTTGCATATCTCCCAAACCTGCACGGTTCAGGAGATATGCAGTGTTCAGCATGTGCCGACGTCATTTCGGCACATGCGCAGTGAAGAAACGGCCTCCGTGCCATTTCTCCACTGAGACTGTGCCGTGACTGGTGGCTCCCACGCGCATGCATGGGAGTGACGTCACGCGACTCCAGCCAGTCACAGAGCCAGAGATTGCGGCCCCAGAAGGAAGAGGGGCAGAAGATGGACACCGCCAGCACAGGGGACATCGCTGGCTTCGTTGGCAGGTAAGTGGCACATAATGGGCCCATTATGCTTCTACTTTACATGGGGACTGTAGAGGAAGTAAACCCCATCTGGGTTTACTTCCTCTTTAAATCTTTTGCTCAGTGCACCGTTTGCAACATGTATACAATAACTGAGCAACCGCTCCAGTGTGAATACTGCTGTGAAAGATGTGAGCAGTTTGCCTGTTTGAAAATTTGCATTTGAGTTCTGGAAAAGTGAATTGCAACACTGAGTGGAACAGACAATTTTGAAAGAAGTCTTCTGCTTACCGGGTTGATGTGGAGTAGTAAGTCGGGATGATTAAGACCCCTTTCACACTGAGGCTGTTTTCAGATGCTTTAGTGCTAGAAATAGCCTCTGGAAAGCTCCTGAAACCGCCTCCAATTCACTGCAGTGCGTCTTTTCACACTGGGGTGGTACGCTTGCGGGACGTTACAGAAATTCCTGTAAGCAGCATCTTTGGGGTGGTTTGGGAGCTAGCGGCCGATTGGCGCTGCTAAAACAGCGTTAAAGTGCCGCAAAAAAGAGCAGAGCTTTAGCGCTTATGGCACCGATGCTCAGTGCAAAGGGGGTCTTAGTAGGAAATGGCTTATCTTGGTGGAAGTAGGGGCTCACGCAAAAGGAAGGCCAGTCATGTGTTTGAGCACCAAAACAAATTTGCCAAGTTGTGCAGGTAGCAGATTCAGAAGTAGCATCCCTAGATGTCACTGCTCCCTTAACAGCCTGAGAGCAGCCCAACTAGTAGGAATGATGTGGGTAAATTGGAAAGAGCATCTACTGTATATCCCTATACCAGCGCTAAAAAACTGCTTAGGGATTATTTCATATTTCTCCTATCGTTCACTGACAGACGCAGCTCATCATGACGTGTGGGGTTTATGCTTGTCCCACTAGGAGTTAACTAGGCAGGGAAAAGAAACAGCTGGCCCCTCCCATGGGGGCCGTCCTCTCTTCCTACATAAACCCCCTCATAGCATAGCTCTTCAGTTCTTATGCCTAGTTTGCAAGGAGTTGACCTGACTTCCCTTTAGGGTAATTTGTGGTCCTGTGTGTGACCATTTTTTATTTTAAGTTTTCTTTTATTTGACTTCTATCAAGACATTGATCTGCTATCAAGAAGCCGGTCGGGGCATAGAGGGTCCTTGGGCCCTGTGCTTTCCCCGACCTGGCCAACCGATGCGAGCCGGTCCCGACGTATGGGGACCCGCCACATTGTGCCCGTTCCATGCGGGCGGCCTGGGGTGACCCCCCCCCCTTGCGCCCAGCCCCGGATGCGATTCGGCAAGGGCGATTTTCTGGCCTGCAGCATACCGCCCAAAAGGGGGCGGAAGGTCTGCAACTGGGTGGCTACCCACGGCGTCCGTTGGAGTGGTGAGTGAGAGTTCCTGCCTTTCCACCCTTTAGGGGCGGAAAGGAGGACCGACGACCGCACAAAAAAAAAAAATTCTTGCTAGGTAGCCTCTGGTGGGACGTGTGGAGCTCCCGTTCACCCCCCGCACCCCCCCCCTTCCCCACCCGCACCGCACCGATTGTCTAGGCCGTTCGTTTCGTTTTTCGCCGCCATGCGGCGATCGGCCG
Source organism: Glandirana rugosa (assembly GCA_018402905.1). NCBI lineage: Eukaryota > Metazoa > Chordata > Amphibia > Anura > Ranidae > Glandirana > Glandirana rugosa. The sequence continues at coordinate 322,517 of BLSH010064465.1, forward strand.
CCATTTTGCGGCGGACCACCGCCATTTTGCCGTAGCCACGGACATTTTGGGCCTATGGGGCTTTCCCTCTAGCGCTCAGAGCGGACGTTTGTGGTACTGCACATTCCCTGAAGGTGTCTTTTGGCCTCTAGTGTTTAACGGCGGCCATTTTGACTGCATACCTCTGCAATACATGTAATACTCTGCAGGTGCTGGTGGTGGTTGGTGCAGTCCTCCTGGTTTTCCTGGTGCACTTTGGGCGGTGGTGTGCGGCAGTGTGGGGGTGCCTCATTCTCCTTAGTCCCCTGTGTGTCACTAAGAGTGTTTTTTTCTGAGTGGTCTCTCCACCCGGAGGTGTTCAATCAAATTTGCCGCAGATGGGGGACGCCGGACGTGGATCTCATGGCGTCTCGGTTCAATCACAAGGTGGAGACCTTTGTGTCCAGAATGAAGGATCAGTTGGCAGTGGCCACGGACGCTCTGGTGGCCCCCTGGAGCCGTTATCGTCTTCTGTACGCTTTCCCTCCGATAAGACTGCTCCCGCGATTGATTGACATAGGATAGTGGCGGAGCGGATACCAATAACCCTGGTGGCTCCAGATTGGCCTCGGCGCACTTGGTACGCCGACGTGGTGCGAATGGTGGCAGATACCCCTTGGCGGCTCCCGCTGCGAGACGATCTTCTGTCTCAGGGACCCATCTTGCACCCTGCTTTACTCTCGCTGGCTTTGACGGCTTGGCTATTGAGTCCCAGGTGCTGAGAGACAGGGGAGTCGCCGACTCCATGATCCCTATTTTGTTAAAAGCTCGCAAGTGTACATCTCACAAGATTTATCACCGCACCTGGAAGGCTTATATTGCTTGGTGCGAGACGGAGGGCCATAACCCTCGCTGTTATGTCATGTCCAGGGTCCTGACTTTTTTACAACAGGGCCTGAACAAAAAACTGGCTTTGAGTACTCTCAAGGGCCAGATATCGGCTCTGGCAATTCTCTTTCAGAGACCTTTAGCTTCGCACTTGTTGATTCATACCATTGTGCAAGGTGTGCGACACGTGGCGCCTCGGGTGAAGGTTCCGATGGCTCCGTGGGATCTGAATTTGGTGCTTTCTGTTCTTCAGAAACCGCCTTATGAGCATATCAGGGAGATTTCGTTGTCATTGCTGTCGCAGAAGGTGGCCTTTTAGTTGCCATCACTTCCACCAGACGGGTGTCTGAATTAGCAGCACTATCGTGCAAGTCTCCCTATTTGGTCATAAATAAGGATAAGGCGGTCTCGCGACCTTCTCCTTCCTTCCTTCCTTCCGAAGGTGGTTTCATCCTTTCACATTAATGAAGATATTCTTCCTTCATTGTGCCCTCGTCCATTGCACCCAAAGGAGTTTGAGTTGTATGCTTTGGACGTAGTAAGGGCCTTACGAGTGTATTTGGCTGCTACAACTTCTTTTCGAAAAGCTGATGCTTTGTGTTGCCAGAAGGCCCGCGCAAAGGGTTGGCGGCCTCGTCGGCTACGATTTCTCGTTGGATCAGACAGACCGTGACCCTTGCGTATTCTGTTCGGGGCAAGGTTCCCCCTTTTCCAGTCACGGCTCATTCTACCCGGGCTGTTAGCGCTTCCTGGGCTTTCAGACACCAGGCCTCGGTGTCACAGGTGTGCAAGGCGGCCACTTGGGCCTCAGTTCACACTTTCACTAAGTTCTATAAAGTTGATGTGTTTGCATCTTCGGATGCTGCTTTTGGCCGCAAAGTTTTACAGACGGCAGTGTAGGCGCGTCTGGCACCTCCTTAGAGGTTCAGTTGGGTACTGTTGTTAGTGTTTAACCACCCCTCTTTTGACACAGCTTGGGGACGTCCCCACACGTCATGATGAGCTGCGTCTGTCAGTGAACAATGGAGAAAAGGATTTTACGGTAAGTTTTAATAAAATCCCTTTTTTGTCATTTATAAGCATGCATTTTTGATGAAATCTAATTCAGGAAGGCCTAGAGAGTTGGTGGTAATTGAGGATTCCATATTCACAAGCACTGATGGAATGATTTGTCGCTAGGATCGCCTCTGCTAAATGGTTTGCGGTCTCCCTGGTGCCAGAGTTAGGCATGTGGTGGATCTGGTAAATTACAGGGAGGGGCTGGGCATGACTCAACAGTCATGGTTTATATTTGGACCAATCATAATATATATTGAACATGGGGATCCTCAAAAGTCTACTTAAATACCAAGGTTGCAAGTTGAAGGAAAGGACCTCCAAGGTTATATTCTCTGGCATGTTGCTTGTGCCATGTGCAATACAGGAAAGGCAGTGGATCTCAGAGAACTGAATGTGTGGCTTAAGGCCTGGTGCAAGAGGGATAGAATTGGGTTTCTAGAGCACCAGGGTGACTTTTCATTGAGGTACAACCAGTGTTGCCAACCGCCAGTAAATTTACTGACAGTTTGTAAAAATCTGTGATTTTTACAACTGTCTATAAATATCAGGGTCTGATAATTTGTCATGCTGTGCTGACTTTTTAAGTGTAAACCGGGCAAACTACTTGATATGGGTATTGTCAGTGTTTCCATGTTGTGTTTAAATATCAATTGTCTTAGTTTTTAATAGGAGTTCTGTTATTTTTCAGGTTGTCAGTAAAAAATGTGCTCCGCCAGTAAATTTTCCATGTTTTGCCAGTAAAAAATGCTGCAGGAGGTTGGCAACACTGGGTACAACCCTTATGCTAAACATGGTTAGAAAGGGGGGGGGGGTCACTGCGTTTAAATTAATATTGAGGGGGTAGGGAGAATTAGAATAGAACAGGGTAGAAAAGTCAAATAGGGAGATTTTACCTGTTAAGCTACTGACTGGAGTAATGACACTGTTGGAACAGAGTGGAAATGTGTAAACTTATTAGAAGACCATTTTATGGCACAGTTTATTGAAGCCCCAACTAGAAATTATGCTCTGATGGATATGGTAATCTCAAACAATGCAGAGCTTGTTTCTAATGTTCATATAAAACAACATCTGGGTATCAGTGACCATAACATGATTTAATTTATTTTAAGCTGTAAACAAGCAGCACATACTGGGAAAGATGCAGTTAATTTTAAGAGAGAACATTTTCAAAGACTTTGAAAAATGGGACTGTTTCAAATCAACTGTATGCAAACCTGCTGCAAAATATACTCCCATGGGTAATTGTTTTAAAATAATAAACATAAATAGTGTTTGCCATGTCCAAAGTTGAAAAAAAAAACTATAAAGAATAATATGAGGGCATGAAAAAATATATAAAAATAAAGCAACAAGATCATAAAAATAGAAAATTTTGTAAATGGATAGAAAACTGCCTAAAAGATACATATTCATATTCGTAATGAGTCAAATGGTCTAGGTTATTAGTATTGTACCTCTAGGTTCAGTGTTGGGACCCTTAATTTTGAATCTATCTATAGATGATATAGATTTGGGATTAAAACTACCATTTCTGTAGTTGCGGATGACCACCACGCTATGTAGTGAAATACATCCCTACAGATGTCTCCAACTTTCAAGCAGGCCTTAAAGCAGTATTAAACATGCAAGCATTTATTATATTGCATCTTACTATGGTAATTCTTAGATGTGTTTTGGCTGTATTTGTTTTCTTTTTCAAGCTTTCTTTTCTTTTTCCACCTGGTGATCCCTCCAGTAAGTCTTTTTTCGTTTTTCAACAGAACAAGTTCTGCAAATGTAGCATTTAGAGTGTTGAAACAACATTGAGCTGCACTGAGAGCCGTACTTAAAATGATCAGCTTTTATTTATTTATGTAATATCTTTATACCAAAAAAGAAAAGAAAATGTTGCTCTAACTGCTTGTGTAACTGCAGTGTGTGCTGGAGTTTGGCTTCAACTTGTTAGTGTATGTAATTCTGCTTGTACATCTAACAATCCTCTCCCCCCTGATTGACAATGCTGCTGTCCAAAGGTGTTCTTGTGCTCCTTCATTCAGCGTGGAGGCACTTTAACCACTTGACGACCGCCTGCCGCAGCGTGACGGCGGCAAGCTGGTTCGTTATCGCGAAACGCCGTCACAGGACGGCGGCCGCGATAACTAGTATTGTGAGCGCACGCGCAGCCGGAGGCGCTCACTGTGTTCGGGGGGGGGGGGGGGCAGGGAGCGGGTAGGGCGGACTTGATCGGCCTCCCCGCAGTATGAGAACGGAGGTCCGTGTATGTAAACACAGATGTCCGTTCTCAGAGGGGGGAGGGCTGTGATCACAGGCTTCCTGTATATGGAAGCCGTGATCACTCCCCCCTGCCAGGGCAGCCCCCTTACAGTTAGAACACGCCCAGGGAACACAGTTAACCCTTAGAGCGCCCCCTCCAGGTTAACCCCTCCACTGCCAATGGCATTTACACAGTAATCTGTGCATTTTTATAGCACTGATCGCTGTATAAATGCCAATGGTCCCAAAAAAGTGTCAAAAGGGTCCGACATGTCCGCTGCAATATCGCAGTACTGCTAAAAATCGCAGATCGCCGCCATTACTAGTAAAAAATAAAAATAAGAACCCTAGAAATGAATTCTCATCATCCGTTAATGCGGAAACCTTTGCGCAAACCAATCAATAAACGCCGATTGCGATTTTTTTTTTTTTTTTTTTTTTTTTTTTACCAAAAATATGAGGAAGAATATAAATCACTGGAAAAAGAAGTCATTTAAATAAAAACTTTGGATTGAAAATACTACACTATTGGAGGACCTCCATTCTTGATTTTTTTCCCCGGATTGGAATCGATGACGATCGGGATGGCGTCCTAGTGGATCTCGGAGGAGGAAAGGCGGCCAGGAGTAGGCAACGGGACGACACGAGGAATCGAGCATACGGACTCCACTCTCCACATGCGGGTTACCCCTGGAGGGGGAAGTCATTTCTGTGGGCCCCGGACGAGGACAGACGGACAAGAGTAGCCAACCGTGTGACACCGGATATCGAGCTCAAAGACCCCATTTACCATTTACGGGACACCCCTGTAGGGGTAAGGAGTCTTCGGTAAGTGCGGGCACAAGAGGGGAACACGAGTCACCTTTTACCGAGTGGATTTAACATCTGGCACAAAAGTCACCATTAATTACCATCTTAGTGTTTTTAAAAATAGGCAACCTATTAAGATAATTTTTATTGCTTTTTATATATTATTACGGACTTTAAGGACATTTACGGACTACACATTGCTTAAATTTACTTTTATCCGTTTTTTCACTAATTTTGTCTATCAATTATTGTATTACGGATTTTTCATGGAAATATTTTCATTTTCACATCTCTGCACTTTTAAATCAATTAGCATATTTTTAACACATGTTTCACAGATAATCGACAAGATATTGCAGATTATTGGAATAATTTATTTAGTATACTTATTATTATTTTTTACGGACACTGTACAAATATTATCACTATCACAATTTTTACACTACTAAGCATATTTAGAAAGTACATTTTGAAACCATTTAGGGAGACAGCGCCAACTCCAAAATAGTCTTTTTGTTTTAAGAATATAAATCAGCCAAAACCGATGGAAAATGTTTTTCTCCTATCGTTCACTGACAGACGCAGCTCTCCATTACATGTGGGTTTTATGCTGGTCTCACTAGGAGTTAACTAGGCAGGGAAAAGAAACAGCTGGCCCCTCCCATGGGGGCCGTCCTCTCTTCCCACATAAAACCCCCTCATAGCATAGCTCTTCAGTTTCAATGCCTAGTTTGCAAGGAGTTGACCTGGCTTCCCTTCAGGGAAATTGCGGTCCTGTTTGTGACCGTTTTTTATTCAATTTTCTTTTACTTTTATTTCTATTTGTGTCTATCAAGTAATTGATCTGCTATCAAGAAGCCGGTCGGGGCATAGAGAGTCCATGGGCTCTGTACGTTCCCCGACCTGGCCGACCAATGCGAGCCAGTCCCACCGTATGTGGACCCGCCGCATCGTGCCCGTTCCGTGCGGGCGGCCTGGGGTGATCCCCCCTTACCCCCAGCCCCGGATGCGATTCGGGAAGGGCGACTTCTGGCCTGCAGCATACCGCCCAAGCAGGGGGAGAAGGTCTGCGACTGGGTGGCTACCCATGGCGTCGTCCGGAGTGGTGAGTGAGAGCTCCTTCCTTCCCCCGTTTTTAGGGGCGAAAATTTTTTTTGCTGGGTAGCCGCCGGTAGGGGCGCGTGGAGCCCTGTTCACCCCCTGCACACCCCCCCTTCCCCCCGCACCGCACCCGATCGTCTAGCGCCGTTCGGTCGTTTGTCGCCGCCATTAGGCGATCGGCCGCCATTTTGCGGAGGACCGCCACCATTTTGCCGTAGCCGCAGACATATTGTGGGCCTATGGGGCTTTCCCTCTAGCGCTCAGAGCGGCCATTTGCGGTACTGCACGTTCCCTGCAGGTATTTTTCGGCCTCTAGTGTTAAACGGCGGCCATATTGGAATCCCTTCTCATGCAAAAAAAGTGTCTACAGCTTTTTACTTTCACTTTGGAACGGTGTGTGCTCCTGACGGCGCGGCTCTCTGACGATCCTCAGGGTTATGGCAGCAAACAGCAAGTATAGCTGGACTCTCCTGTGGGTGCTGGTGGCGGCGGGTGCAGTCCTCCTGGGTCCCCTGGTGCACTGTGGGGTGGTGGTGTGCGGCTGTGTGGGGGTGCCTTTAACCTTTTTCTATGCATCTATGTGTTCCTAAGGGAGCTGAACATGCTAGGAGCGCAATCTGCGGAAGGGACTTTTCTGGACCAGCTGTGGCGGTCTTTAGTGATTTTTCCCCAGGGCGGATGTCACCAACAGGCCCCCCAAGGAGCGTCTCCCTCCTCCTTGCTTTTCAAGGGAGGATTTTTTGATCCGGAAGGTCCCTCGGACGGAGAAGACGGCAGCTGCGATTATACTTGGTATCGCACTACGATGCGATTGAGCCAGGATGGCGAATCGCTGATTTCTGCACATGTGGAGTGGTCCTTCAGGCCCCCTAGGGCGCCCAAGGCTTACCCATATGATCTTTTTCCTGATCGCCTTGTTTTTTGTAAATGGCAGCGTCCGCAGCATTCCTTTTAGCGCAGTGGACCTTGTGCCTGGCAGTATAATGCTTGCTGGCTCAGATCCTAAGCATGACCTGCCTGAGGTTTGCATGTCCTCCCTGTGCATGCGTTGGGTTCCTCCCGGTGCTCCGGTTTCCTCCCACAATCCAAGGGACTTGACGGTTCGCTGCTCGCTATCCCTTGAGGAAAGCTTTTTTTTTTTTAAAAAAAAAATGGGAGTCGCCTTGGTGTTCCGCCTATGATCGCTTTGATAAGACAACGACCAGTCCTCTGGAAGGGGTTCCTGCATTCAAGGGCCCCCGCTGCCGAAGACAGAGGCACTGTTAAGGTCGCTCTTCCTGATGACAGGCTCTGCTCTGCGGCCAGCCCTGACGTTCGCCATGGCGGCACAATATCTGAGCTTATGACGGAACTCCAGAATCTTCTGGTCTGCGGCCGCCTGCTGGATACGCCGCAGAGGGCTGACTTTTTGCTCCGAGGTCTCAAGTACCTTGGTGATGCGGCCGTTGATTTACTGCCTATGTGATCCAGGGTAGCGGTGTTGCTGTATCCTCAGACGGGTACTCTGGTTGCGTTTTTGGTCCGGTGACCATGCTTCCAGAAAAGGTCTTGCAGATCTTCCCTTTCAGGGTGGACGTCTATTCGGTCCACGGCTGGGTGAGATCATTAAAGATTTCACAGGAGGTAAGTGCCTTCCTCCCAGAGCCCCGGAGGCGTGAGTTTTCGCCATTGAGGGCCCCCTACCTCGGGTCAGAAGAGGTTTTTTCGCACCCCGGGCGTAGCGGGTAAAGGGACCCGCTCCGGTAAGGTCGCTGCAGAGGCTGGGTGCTGGCAGTGGCAGCGCAAAACCAACAAGGCGGAGTTCAACACTCTGCCACCAGTCAGGTTCTTCCCTTCGACTTAGGGCTCCCGCAGGCACGCCGGGAGGCCCTCTTTGGGGCTGTACAAGCACTCGAACCAAGGGGTGATCGTGCCAGTGCCTCCAGCTAGAGGCTTCAAGGTTTTTTACTCACATCTGTTCGTGGTCCCCAAAAAAAGGGGGGGGTCCGGCCAGTACTGGACCTGAAGGCCCTGAACCGGTAAGGGATGTGTACCTCCATGTACATATTTGTCCACGGCTTCAGCGTTTCTTTCGCTTTGCAGTGGGAGACCTCCATTTTCAATTCGTGGCACTCCCTTTCGGTCTAGTCTCAGACCTGGTGGCTCCAGTATGGCGTTACTGCGACAGAGAGGCATTGCGGTAGTAGCCTCCCTGGATGACCTGCTCCTGCGAGCGGAATCCGCCTCGGCTCGGGAAGAGAAGGTGAGGATCACAATGACCTCGCTGTAGGACTTCGGCTGGTTGCTCAACCTGCAGAAGTCGGCGGTGTCTCTATCCCGTCGCCTGGAGTATCTGGGCCTGTTCCTGGACTCAGAGCAGGCAAAAGTTTTTTTCCTTTAGCCAAGTTGCGGTCACTGCAATCGGCAGTGAAAATTTTCCTGTCGCACCGACGGTCTTACTTACGTGGGGGGCTGGGGCTCATGGTCTCCACTTTCGAGGCGATACCATACGCCCAGAGTCACACTCGTCTCCTTCAACGAGCAATTTTTGACTCGGTGGGACAGATCCTCTCGGTCCTTGGGCCTTCTGATCCGTCTGAGCTCCCAGACCAGGACGTCTCTGACCTATGGTTCCGGGACTCAGCGTTGATTCAGGGGAAGTCGTTCCTGCCCCTTCAGTGGGTGATCATTACCACGGATGATAGTCCTTTGGACTGGGGCGGGGTCCTGGGACAGCTGTCTGCCCAGGGCCGTTGGTCGGCACAAGAGGCTTGCCTCCTCAATAATGTACTGGAGCTGAGAGCAATCAGATTGTGCTTTTTTCTCTGGATGAGATTGCAGGGTCGTCTGATTCAATTCAGTCGGACAATGCCACAGCAGTGGCGTATGTGAACCATCAGGGCAGCACAAGGAGTCCAGCAGCTACGGCGGAGTCAGCTATGGCACTGCGTTGGGCGGAACGTCACGTTCCGGCAATCTCCGCCGTTTACGTTCCAGGTGTGGAGAACTGGCAGGCGGACTTTCTCAGTCGCCAGACGCTGGACCAGGGAGAGTGGTCTTTCCACCCGGAGGTGTTCAATCAAATTTGCCGCAGATGGGGGACGCCGGACGTGGATCTCATGGCGTCCTGGTTCAATCACAAGGTGGAAACCTTTGTGTCCAGAATGAAGGATCCCTTGGCAGTGGCCACGGACGCTCTGGTGGCCCCCTGGGGCCGTTACCGCCTTCTGTACGCTTCCCTCCGATAAAACTGCTTCACAATTGATACGCAGGATAGTGCCGAAGGGGATACCAATGATTGGCCTCGGCGCACTTGATACGCCGATGTGGTGCAAATGGTGGCAGACGCCCCTTGGCGGCTCCCACTGCGAGACGAGTTTCTGTCTCAGGGACCCATCTTGCACCCTGCTTTACCCTCGCCGGTTTGACGGCTTGGCTATTGAGTCCCAGGTGCTAAGAGATAGGGGAGTCGCCGACTCCATGATCCCTACTTTGTTAAAAGCTCGCAAGTGTACTTCTCGCAAGATTTATCTCCGCACCTGGAAGGCTTGTATAGCTTGGTGCGAGGCGGAGGGTCATACCCTCGCTCTTATGTTGTGTCCAGGGTCCTTAATTTTTTGCAGCAGGGCCTGAAAAAACTGGCTTTGAGTACCCTCAAGGGCCAGATATCGGCTCTGGCGATTCTCTTTCAGAGACCTTTGGCTTCGCACTCGTTTATTCGTACCCTTGTACAGGGTGTGCGACACGTGGCGCATCGGGTGAAGGCTCCGATGGCTCCGTGGTATCTGCATTTGGTGCTTTCTGTTCTTCAGAAACCGCCATATGAGAATATCAGGGAGATTTCCTTACAATTGCTGTCGCAGAAGGTGGCCTTTTTAGTTGCCATCACTTCCACCAGACGGGTGTCTGAATTAGCAGCACTATCGTGCAAGTCTCCCTACTTAGTCATAAGGATAATGCGGTCTTGCGACCCTCTCCTTCCTTCCTTCTGAAGGTGTTCTCTTCCTTTCACATTAATGAAGATGTTGTTCTTCCTCCATTGTGCCCTCGTCCATCGCACCCAAAGGAGTTTGAGTTGCATGCTTTGGACGTAGTGAGGGCCTTACGAGGGTACTTGGCTGCTACAGCTTTTTTTTTTCACAAAGCTGATGCCTTGTTTGTGCTGCCAGAGGGTCTGCGCAAAGGGTTGGCGGCCTCGTCGGCTATGATTTCTCGTTGGATTAGAAAAACCATGACCCATGCGTATTCTGTTCAGGGCGAGGTCCCCCCTTTTCCGGTCACGGCTCATTCTACCCGGGCTGTTAGCACTTCCTGGGCTTTCAGACACCAGGCCTCTGTGTCACAGGTGTGCAAGGCGGCCACTTGGGCCTCGGTTCACACTTTCACTAAGTTTTATAAAGTTGATGTGTTTGCATCTTCGGATGCTGCTTTGGGCCGCAAAGTTTTGCAGGCGGCAGCGTAGGCGCGTCTGGCGCCTCCTTAGAGGTTCAGTTGGGTACTGTTAGTGTTTACCCACCCCTCTTTTTGACACAGCTTGGGGACATCCCCACACGTAATGGAGAGCTGCGTCTGTCAGTGAATGATAGGAGAAAAAGGGATTTTATTAAAACTTACCGTAAAATCCTTTTCTCCGAGTTCACTGACAGATGCAGCACCCACCCCTCTGTGCTCTGTTCTGGTACGGCTTGTGTACGAACTGAAGAGCTATGCTATGAGG
>BLSH010064465.1:339260-349434 GCA_018402905.1 Glandirana rugosa
CTACTTTAATCAAAAAAATATAAAAAACCCCCCTATAATATCGTCTTTCATTTTTTATATATATATATATATATATATATATATATATATTTTTTACTTTCTGCTATAATATCCCCCCAAAAAATATAAAAAAACTAATTTCATCAGTTTATGCCAATATGTATTCTACATATTTTTGGTAAAAAAAATCGCAATAAGCATATATTGATTGGTTTGCACAAAAGTTATAGCGTCTACTAAATAGGGGATACATTTTTGGCATTTTTATTAGTAATTTTTTTTTTTTTTTTACAAGTAATGGCACTGATCTGCAATTTTTAGCGGGACTGCGGCGGACAGACCGGGCACTTTTGACACTTTTTTTGGGACGTTTGACGTTTATACGGCGATCAGGGCTATAAAAATGCACCGATTACTGTATAAATGACACTGGGAAGGAAGGGGTTAACCGGTAAAAGACCGGCTTGCTTACATTTACTGCTGCAGAGTGGCAGCGCAACGGGAATCGCTGTTTATAAACGGTGATCTGCACAGGCGTGGCTAGGGGCGAGCAGCGCCGGCAGCACGCTCTCGTGCCCAACACGTGCTCCCTCTGTGTGGTTGCGGGTCGAGCGGACTCTATGTCCACCGGCGACCCGCAATTGCCTACTACACAGGAAGAACGTGTAAACACGGCGGTTCCCTGTTCTGTCAGTGGGCATGACAGAGATCTACTGATCGCTCTCATCGAGATCAGTCAGATCTGTCATGCCCCTGCCAGCCCAGCCCCCACATAGTTAGAACACGCCTGGGGAACACAGTTAAACCCTTGATTGCCTCCTGCAGGTTAACCTCTTCCCTGATAATGACATTTATACAGTAATCAGTGGCTTTTTTTTTTAGATCTGATCGCTGTATAAATGCCAGTGGTCCCAAAAAAGTGTCAAAAATGTCCAATATGTCCGCCACAATATCACAGTCCCAATAAAAATTGCAGATCACCGCTATTATTATTAGTAAATAAAAACCCCATATATGAATTCTCATGGTTTGTAAACACGGCAACTTTTGCGCGAACCAATCAATATACTCTGATTGCACTTTTTAATTTGTTTTTTCTTACCACAAATATGTAGATGAATATATATATATATATATGCCAAAACTGATGAATAAATTTGTTTTGTTACATTTTTTTTGGACATGTATTCTAGCAAAAAGTAAAAAAAAAATATTTTTTTTTTCAAAATTGTCACTCTATTTTTTGTTTATAGCGGAGATCAGAAGTGATGTAGAGGTGATCAAACACCACCAAAAGAAAGCTCTATTTGTTGGAAAAAAGGACTGCAATTGCGCTTGGGTAGAACGTCGCATGACTGCACAATTGTCAGTTAAAGCGATGCAGTGCCGAATCGCAAAAAAATGGCCTGGTCATTAAGGGGCACAGTGGTTAAAACTAGTGGCAATCAAGGGGTTAAATGTGTTCCCTGGGAGGTGTTTCTAACTGTATGGGGGCTGGGCTGACTGGAGGAGGAGAGAGATTGCTGTTCCTAATCACTAGGAACAGACAATCTCAGTCTACTCCCCTGACAGAACGGGGATCTGCTCTGTTTACACTGGCAGGTCCCTGTTCTGCCTCTCTCTGGAGCGATCACTGGTGGCCAGGGGACATCGATTCCGCCGCACCCGCTGATTGACTCACCCGTTGGCCAGTGGGTGCGCACCCATAAAACCCATTCCTGTGACCGACATACAATGACGGCGATTCATGGGAACGAGCCGAACTGGCGCAGTAAAATGACTGCTGGTCGGCAAGTGATTAAGAAAAGGGCTGGACACATTCTTGAAAGCACAAAAAAAAGGGATTTTATTATAACTTACCGTAAAATCCTTTTCCTTGAGTTCACTGACAGACGCAGCCTTCTTATGACACATGGGGTTATACTCCTATCACTAGGAGTAGACTAGGCAAAAATAAACAAAAGCATAGGCTGGCCCCTCCCTGGGGGCCGTCCTCACCTTAGCATATAATCCCCCTGCTCTGCATAGCACACCAGTTCGTAACAAGCCGTACAAACTCAACGCAGAGGGGTGGGTGCTGCGTCTGTCAGTGAACTCAGAGAAAATGATTTTAATGTAAGTTATAATAAAATCCCTTTTACTCTTCCGTTCACTGACAGACGCAACCTTCTTATGACACGTGGCGACGTCCCAAAGATGTGCCAATCAAGAGGGGTGGGCAAACTATAACAACTGTACCCAACAGAAAAACGCCCTCTCAGGCGGCGCTCACCATGCCTATACTGCCGCTTGTAATACTTTGCGGCCGAAAGCAGCATCCGAAGATGCTAAAACATCAACTTTGTAAAACTTAGTAAACGTGTGCACTGAGGCCCAAGTAGCCGCTTTGCTCACCTGAGACACCGAGGCTTGGAAGTACTAACTGCCCTGGTGGAATGAGCCGTGACTGGAAACGGGGGAACCTTGCCCCGAATCTCATATGCATGAGTCACGGTCTTCCTTATCCAACAAGAAATGGTAGCTGACGAGGCTGCCATGCCTTTACGCGAGCCTTCCGTCAGCACAAATAAAGAATCAGACTTCCGAAAAGAAGCTGTAGAAAACAAATACACCTGCAAAGCCCTCACCTCATCCAAAGAATGCAGTTCAACTTCTTTGGGATGCGACGGGTGCGGGCACAATGAGAGAAGAACAATATCCTCATTTAAATGAAAAGAAGACACCACCTTCGGAAGAAACGAAGGGGAAGGTCGCAAAACCGCCTTGTCCTTATGAAGGACCAAGTAAGGTGACTTGCAGGATAATACTGCCAACTCAGACACCCGCCTAGCGGATGTGACAGCCACCAGAAAAGCCACTTTCTGCGACAATAGTCGCAAGGGAATATCCCTGATCTTTTCATATGGTGGTTTCTGCAGCACAGAAAGCACCAGATTCAAATCCCACGGTGCCAGAGGCTGTCAAAGCCAGCGAGGGTAAAGCAGGGTGCAAGATGGGGCCCTGAGACAGTAGGTCTTTGCGAAGTGGAAGACGCCACGGAACATCTGTCACCATCCGTACTACGTCGGCGTACCAAGGACGCCGAGGCCAATCCGGCGCTACCAGGATTGTTGGGATTCCATCTGCTTCTATCCTGCGCAGAACCCGCGGTAGAAGCTTTAGAGGAGGAAAGATTTACAGGAGCTGATACCGACCCCAGGGCGCTACCAGAGCATCCAAGGTGACCGCCAGCGGATCTTTTGTTATGCACACAAAGGTCTGTACCTTGTGATTGAACCTGGAGGCCATGAGGTCCACCTCTGGTGTGCCCCACTTGAGGCAAATCTGGCGGAACACTTCTGGATGTAGGGACCATTCCCCTTGATCCAGAGTCCGGCGGCTGAGAAAGTCTGCCTGCCAATTTTCCTCGCCTGGTATGTAGATTGCAGAGAGAGCTGGCACGTGAAGTTCTGCCCACTGAAGGATCAGAGCCGCCTCCGCAGCTGCTGCTGAGCTTCTTGTTCCGCCCTGATGGTTCACATATGCCACGGCCGTGGCATTGTCTGACTGAACCTGGACAGGGAGGCCTCGCAGCCTTTCTGACCAACGGGACAGACAAAGCCTGATCGCTCTCAGTTCCAGTACATTTATTGGAAGACAAGCTTCCTGCACTGACCAATGACCCTGGGCAGAAAACTGACCCAGGACCCCCTCCCCAGCCCAATAGGTTGGCATCCGTTGTTACTATCGACCAATTGAGGGGGAGAAAACATTTCCCCAACTTTAGGGCCGGAGTCCGAATCCACCAAATCAAGGATCCTCGGGACTGATGATCCAACCTGATCAGTCTGTCTAGGGATAGAGGAGATTTGTCCCATTGCGACAAAATCGCCTTCTGCAAGAGCCGAGTGTGACTCTGAGCGTAAGGTATCGCTTCAAATGTTGACACCATGAGCCCCAACACTCGCATACAGAACCGTAAGGAGGACCACTGGTGTGATAACAGGGTTCGCACTGCTGCCTGAAGTGTCAGGAGCTTGTTTGGTGGTAAAAACACCCTTGCCTGAACCGTGTCCAGAATCAGACCCAGGTATTCCAGCCGGCAGGATGGAGTCAACGATGACTTCTGCAGGTTGATTAGCCAACTGAACTCCTCTAACGTGGACACTGATTGTCACGTTCTCCAGAGCTGCAGCAGACTGCTCTCAGGAGTAAATCATCGAGGTATGCTACTACCGCAATACCTCTCTGTCTCAGCAGTGCCAGCATAGGGGCCACCACCTTGGTGAACACTCGGGGCGATGAAGCCAACCCGAAGGGAAGTGCCACAAACTGTTAATGCAGGTCCCCCACTGCGAAGCGTAGAAAACGCTGGTGACTGTGACAAACTGGCACATGGAGATACGCGTCCCTGATATCCAGGGATGCCATGAATTTCCCTTGGTGCAGGGCGGCCACGACCGAGCGGATGGACTCCATCCTGAATCTCTTCGTCTTTACGAAACGGTTTAATGCCTTCAGGTCCAGAACTGGCCTGACACCGCCCTTTTTGGGCACCACGAAGAGGTTTGAGTAAAACCCGCAAAATCTTTCCCCCATGGGTACCGGTACAATCACTCCCTGTTCGGCAAGCGCCCGAACGGCACCTAGAAGCGCCTCCCGACGCCCCTGAGGGAGTCTCAAGTTTGAAGGGAAGAACCTTTCCTGGGGCAGGGAGATGAATTTTATCCTGTACCCAGAGGACACCACCTCCAGTACCCACCAATCAGTGATGCGGGCAGTCCATCTGTCTGCGAATCCCAGCAGCCGGCCCCCCACCCGTGAGTCGGGCGGGGGCAACCCATCATGCGGAGGTTGATTTATCCTTCGCTTTTTTCGGACTTATGCTGCCAAGGCTTTTTACTGTGCTCAGTGTCAGCCCTACCGGACTTGAAGCCCTTACCCACTGAGCCGGGTGTCCGAAAAAACTTCTTCTGACCTGAAGAAACAGGGCCCTGCCTACGGTGAAAATCCCGCCGCTTCGGCTCTGTTAGGAAAGTACTCTTCCCTCCCGTGAAATCCTTAATGATTTCATCCAACTGTGGGCCAAACAGACGCCCTCCCTGAAAGGGAAGATCTGCAAGAGCTTTCTTTGAAGCCTGGTCACCCGACCAAGAGCGGAGCCACAGCACCCGCCTGATAACAATTGCAAAAACAGACATTTTTGACAATATGGGAAGAAGGTCCAAGGCAGCATGGCAAATGTAGCGGAGACCCTCTTCCAAATGTTCAACCCGCTGCACCTCAGCCTGTGCACACTTACAAGTTAAGCCAGTGTGCAGTGTGGCAGAGTGCTTGTGAAGAGATTGTGCCGCCATCGCAGTCGCTAGTGCCCGCCACATGGCTGACCCAGCCAACAAGAACAGTGCCTTAGACACTGCCTCCGTGAGGCGATCGGCCGCCTCCCTAAAAGACGGCGACCCCTCCAAGGGAATGGTCGTTGCCTTATTCAGACGGGCCGCTGGGGGGTCCACCGTTGGGGACGCCCATCTCTTAGTAAAGCTATCCTCAAAGGGGTAGCGAACAGCAAAGCTCTTAGGAAAAGCAAAAGAATTTGGTGGCCGTAGCCATTCCTTGAACACCGCCTGTTAAAACACCTGATCATACGGGTAAGCCCTAGGGGACCTTCGCCATCTGAGGGCAGTTCACCCTCTGATAGGACCACAGGTGTGACCACCGAGGTGCTTTCTGGATCTGAATCCTCCCCTGAGGACTGAGGGGGGTGGGCGTTTCTTGGGGCCACCCAGAACCGGGTCCCCCGCCCGGGGAAAGAATTCCCCAAATACCGCCCTCAGCTGTTCCAAGGACACCAAGGTTCTGGAGTGGATTGTTGATCCGCAGGTACCCCTGCCATAGCATTGCTGGCCTCTGCCATCCCAGCCTTCCGGCACCCCCACTGTGTGACCACCACCTCTACCCCACCAATCAGCCAGGGAGACCCAGGAGGATTGCACCCACCGCTACCAGCACCCAGGGAGAGCCAGCTATACTTGCTGTTTTAGATGCCTCAGCACTGTGACCGGAATGAGCAATGCCAAAAACCCACTGCACTTCAAGAGCCTGCATCACCGAGCGTCAGCCACGTTGTCCAAGTGAAACCGGAAGTACCACTTCTGTTTTTAAAACACTTCCTAGGACACGTGTGTAGTACCAAAAATGACCATTGGGGGCCGCCAGAGGACAGGCTGAAAAACCACATGGTTTCCAAACAAATGGATGCTACCATTTAACACAAGCAGAGCTTTATAGGAAAATGGCGCGGTCTGCGGCGAACCGCTTAATGCAGTACTCCGAATGGTCAGTGCAAGGTACGGTGATCCACACCGAATGGCGGCGAAACGCTTAACGCAATGCTCCGAACGGTCAGTGCAAGGTGCGGTACTGCGGGGGGGGAGATAATCCTCAAAAGGGTGCCACCCAGTGTGTCCCTACTAATGGACCCCCACCGGCCGGCTACCACAGAAGCTGCCCAGGGGTCCACTCACCAATCCAACGGGCTCAGCGGGTAGCCACCCGGAGCAGGCTTACCTCCTCATAGAGAGGCATGCTGCTGGCCAGGCCTCTGGACAGGCGAACCAGTCACTGGTCTCTAGTGGGCTTTAGCCACTGGCCGCCCGCACGGAACGGGCACTATGCGGCGGGCCCCCGCTAAGGGTAGCTCGCATAGTGTCGGCCGGACTGGGGAAAGTTTTGGATTCGAGATATCCTCTATACCACCAACCGGCTTCTTGATAGCAGTCTTCATCAGAAAATCTTCAGGAGACCGCAGATCCCATAGGGAACCAGGTCTACTCCTTGCGCTAGGCAATTAAAAACTGGTGTGCTATGCAGAGCAGGGGGATTATATGCTAAGGTGAGGACGGCCCCCTGGGAGGGGCCAGCCTATGCTTTTGTTTATTTTTGCCTAGTCTACTCCTAGTGATATGAGCATAACCCCACGTGTCATAAGAAGGCTGCGTCTGTCAGTGAACGGAAGAGTAATATAATTGAATATTAACATTTATAGGTAATAATACCCAGGTTCGTTGATCCAAGGAATATCCCATTGCCTTCTGAGGGTTTTAGCAAAGCATTTATTTTAATTGAACCACGCTTTATGCAGGGTTTTTGCCTTGCTCGAAATCGTGGGTCCCCAACTAAGGGCCTTGGATCGGTGCTGCTCCTTGCTCTACTTGCTGCGAAGGCTGCACTGATCGAGGTTTGTTGGGTGAGCAAAGAGGTGACATCTCTCACCGCCCACCCTACATCACCGCTGTTCCGCCCCCTCACTCTGGGATAGGATAGCACCTGCACAGTGCCGGTTTCCCGCTCTCTTGGACGCTGTAGCGCTGGGGAGAGGCTGAGAGTGAGTAAGACCTGTTATTTCACTGCAGAAAAAAAAAACTTTAAAATTTACCTAAAATTGGTAATCTTTGGTGTCAGGCTACAGTGACATTCTACATCTGGTGGCAGGATAGTGGGAAGCTGCATCTGGAGGCAAGTGACACGCTGTATCTGGTGGCAGACGACGGTGGCAAGTGACACACTGCATCTGGTGGCAGACGACAGTGGCAAGTGACAGGCTGCTTCTGGTGGCAGGCAATGGTGACAAGTGACACACTGCATCTGGTGCCAGGCGATGGTGGCAAGTGACACGTTGCCTCTGGTGGCAGTGACAAGTGACACCTTGCATCTGGTGGCAGAGACGGGAGCAAGTGACATGCTGTATCTGGTGGCAGGCAACGGGGGCAAGTGACATGCTGTATCTGGTGGCAGGCGATGGGGGCAAGTGACCTACTGTATCTGGTGGCAGGCAACGGTGGCAAGTGACGCTGCATCTGGTGACAGGCAACTGTGGCAAGTGGCAGGCGATGGTGGCAAGTGACACGCTGCATCTGGAGGCAGGCGATGGTGACAAGTGACACGCTGCATCTGGAGGCAGGCGATGGTGACAAGTGACACCCTGCATCTGGTGGCAGACGACGGTGGCAAGTGACCCCCAGATTGTACCCGGCAGGGTCCAGCTCAGAAGCCGGTGGAAACAGAGGTGCAGGCACCAGAACAGAGTAGATGGGTGACATTCAGGAAGGGTAGAGTGGAAAGAGTCAGGGAGGCCGATCCTGGGCTGGAACATCCCAATAAGTATGCCCTGTTGCGTGATATGGGGGAAACCAGTCAGGGACCAGCATTGCTGGAGCAGAGTGACGCCCCTAGCTGCCAGGGAATAAGCTCCTCCGTTGAGGGCAGGGGTAAAGCCAAGGTTAAGGAAATACCGATTTTGGTGGTAGGGGACTCAATTATTAGAAGGACAGAGACCGGTTCTTTAGCAGGGACTGATTGCACTTAAATGGGGATGGTGCAGTTCTCTTGGGAGAGAAGATGACCGAAAAGTTAGAGGGGCTTTTAAACTAGGCGACGATGCACAGATGTAGAGCTGGCCAGTGTGGAACAAGTTTCAGAGGGTAGTATTGAGGGCATTATTGGTAGAGTGACTAGAGTACCTAAACCCAAGGTAAGTAATTCGACAAATCCAAATCGCAGCCTCAAAACAATCAACAAAGAGATAGAATGTGACCAGGCCAAACTACGAGGCTTATTCACGAATGCCAGAAGTCTGGTTGGCAAAATGGGAGAACCTCTGTTGATGTACGAGGAGGATTTTGTGGCAATTAAAGAAACTTTGTTTAACAGCTCCCATGATTGGCTGGCAACCATTAAAGAATATTCCCTATATCACAGAGATATGCCGGGTAAAAGGGGGGAGGGGGGTATACCTGTATATCAATAATGATGTGCAAGTGACATCACTAATGGAGCAAGGGAGGAGGTGAAATCTTTATGGGTAGAGCTTCAAAGGGAGGAAACCAAGGAGAAAGTAATACTGGGAGTATGCTATATGCCCTCAAACCAGAGAGAGGTGGGGGAGGCGGACCTCTTATCACAGTTTGGAATGGCGGTAAGGATGAGAAGTGTCATAACGGGGGATTGGCGGAAGGAACCGCACATTTGTCTAAGGCAGTGGTTCTCAACTCTTGTCCTCGGGACCCACTAACAGTCCAGGTTTGCAAGATAACTGAAATACATCACAGGTGATATAATTTGCTGCTCAGTGATTGCAGTATTCTAGTCTGCATCTCTCCAAGGCAATAAAATCTTGCCTGTTGGTGGGTCCTGAGGACAGGAATTGAGAACCACTGGTCTATGGCAATTTCCTAAATGTCTTGCAGGACAATTTCATGGGTCAGATGGTAAATGCGCCAACAAGAAACAAAGCGTTACTAAACAACCTACTGATTGCTAACAGTACAATATTTTTGAAACAAAAGAGTAGTGGGACTTTGGATATGCCAAATGAGAACAGACTCAAAATAAGAATATATATAAATATTATTACACACAAAACGCTTGAGGTGATTGTAGCCGTGTTAGGGCAATTGCAACAGAGAAAATTGAGTACTGTCCATGAAGCTCAGCAAAGCTACCCCCCTACAATCAGTACAAATAATAACTTAAGCGTTAGAAATAGAAAATAGAGGCAGCGCTGCCCAAACCTGAGTGATGGATGTTATCTAAGCTAATTTAAACCAAAGTATTACCTAGTAAATGATTGACAGCATATGTTGCATAAACCATAATAAAGTGCTTGGTGCTCTAAAGCAGGGTTTCTCAACCCCTGGGGGTACGTGCACCATGGGCAAGGGGGTACGCCACCTGTGCCTCCACTACACATATTGAAAATGGCCAGCAGCCGCTGCCCGTTGCCATTTTTTTTGCTTCTGTAGGTATAGGAATTTGGGCCGGGGGCCACGGCGGCCGGTGTAGCAGTGATTGGTATCCTGCGAAGCTGAGCCAAGGGCTTGTGCAGACATCTGAGGTTAACCCCTTACATGCTGAGTGATCAGGACTGGGACACGACGGGACACGGGCTAGATGAAGGGATACAGGCTGACACAGGCTGGATGAGGGGGACACAGGCAGACACAGGCTGGATAAGGACACAGGCGGACACAGGCTGAATGAGGGGACCCAGGATGAATCGGGGATGACTCGAGGGACACAGGCTGGATGAGGTGGGGTGCAGGAGGACACAGGCAGGATAAGGGGTGACACAGGCGGGATGAGGGGGTGACAGGGGGCACAGGCTGGTTGAGGGGTGGACACAAGCTGGATGGGGGGG
>BLSH010064465.1:349909-365211 GCA_018402905.1 Glandirana rugosa
GGGGTCCCCCTGTGCCCCCCCCTCGTCCAGCCTGTGTCCCCCTGCCCCCCCCTCATCCAGCCTGTGTCCCCTCCTTCCAACCAGTCTGTGTCTCGCCGTGTCCCACTGTCATCCAAATTCTGTCTCTCTAATCCAGCCGATCATTGGCATGTAAGGGGTTAATTCACTTCAGTTGTCTTTGGCTGCAGCAGCTCTGCACTTGGCTTGCTTTGCCTCAAACCGGTGCATGCAGTCACAGCAAGGGATACCTACTTTCATGGGATACCAATCTTACTGCTACTCCGGCTGCTATTGCATTCTGGGAGTTGTAGCACTGATCAGGCTGAATTTATGGGCACTGGTGAGCCTGCATTTGATGGGCACTGGTGAGGCTGCATTGATAATGATTTTGCACACGAACAAAACACATCACAAATACATACTGACATTACACACACAAACCATGACACCCAAACAATAGAAATTTCTTTTCTCGAAACAGGGGTACTTAAGATTTTTTTTTTTTTTTTTAGATCTGCAGGGGTATTTCACCGTAAAAGGTTGAGAAACCCTGCTCTAAAGTATTCATGAATTTAATAGCTATTTAATAATTTAGAGCACCAATCACTTTATTATGGTTTATGCAACATATGCTGTTATTCATTTAATAGGTAATACTTTGGTTTAAATTAGTTTAGATAACATCTAGCACCCAGGGTTGGGCCGCGCTGTTTCTATTTTCTATTTTTATTTATTTTCCCCTATTGGGAACCTTCTATACAGCAGCAGCCCATATATACATTCATTTACCCATTTATTTATTTTATTTTTCCTAGCGCAAGAGCACACTATATCCTTTCAATAACTCAAGTGTGCTACGTTTGTGCTGCAGAAGTTTACATTTGTGCTGTTTTTATTTTTAATGTATTAGCAATTGTTTTTTCCAGACTATGACATCACCCATCCCCCCTACAACTTGGCTCGTTGGTTAGTGCTGCGTTTGTGCTGGTTTGTGCCGTTTAAATTTCTGTTCTACCTTTTATCATTTTTGATTTTTTTTTTTTTTTTTTTTTAATGGTTTATTATAGGTCACCAAAGGTCACTCAGCCCCCATACAACAGTGATCCATATGGTGTAGTTTGTGATGTATGGTGCAAGCATAGAATCAGACTATTAAGCTCATTTCCGCTGTCGCCTCTATCACTGACTTGCACGGTCTCACGTAAGGAAGTCATTGTGTGACTGAAAGCGGTGCTACAGATATTGACATCTGCATGCTGGACAAATGGACTGACGCTTTATTTGTGGTTTTTAATGCCTGGGTGGCGAGGATTTATTTTCGGTTTTGTTTATTTTTTTTACCTGCAACTTTTTAAAATAAACCTGGCTGATTTTAAGAAACCCTGCCGTGTGAACTACCTTTTTCCCAGGGAAGATGATCCCCATTGAGCTAATCCCTCACACATGGTGGACACAGTGTGCATCTTCCTGAACAAGTGGAAAGATGATGTATTAAAAGCCCTGTATCAGGCCACTGCAATCCAGCAGGAAACCAACTGCGAAGTCGCTGCAGCACAGCAGGAGGCAAATCACCAGCAGCAGGAGACCTATCGCCAAGCTATTGCAGCCCAGCAGGAGGTGAATCGCCAGGCCATTGCAGTCCAGCAGGAGACGAGGAGGAGGCCAGGAGGCCCTGGTGGAGTTAAAGAAGGGGTACGCAAGTCCTTTACCGTTGGAACAGAAAATGGTGCTTGCCAGCTATTTCCTGCAGAAGAGGACACCTGCAGATGTTGTGGAAGTGTACCTCAACAACTTTTGAAAGAGTCACTGTTCGAGAAGGATGGCAAAAAGAGCAATGGGCAGGACTGCTAGCGCCCTTTTTCACAGGAGATCCCCAAAAGGCCGATTATGACCTGGAACCAGATGCTGCCCAGGATTATGAGACACTGAAAGCCGAGATGCTTGCACAAATGGGCATCACCATTGCAGTCCAGGCTTAGCGGATGCACCGGTGGTCATACAGTACTGACAAACCACCCTGCTCCCAAATGTTTGGCTTAATAAACCTCACCAAGAAGTGGCTTCAACCAGAGACTTTGCCAGGCCCTAAGATTGTGGAGTGGGTGGTCATGGACCATAATTTACGGGAGCTCCCTGCCACTTTAAGGAAATGGGTTAGCCATGGGGACCCTAAAACTGCAAACCAGCTGGTGGACCTGGTGGAGAGATATACTGCTGCTGAGGACTTGTTTCACCCATCCCTGCCCCACTCCAATATGTCTGGGGTGAAAAATCGCCCGGAGCATTCGATAAGACTGTTCTAGGGTTCAAGGGTGTGGGGAAAAATGACAAGACTGTCGCTACAAATGAGACTATGGGCACAAGACCTGTAGACTGGCCAAATAGGTCAAGAAGGTCTCTGAGGCCGTTTAGAGGACTGGGTAAAGAAAATCTAAAATGTTATCGCTGCCATGGGTTTGGTCATATTGCCGATAACTGTTCCCTAAATGATGAACCATGCAATGTGATAATGATTACTTGAAAAAAAAAAAAAGCATGTCTTTTTGCAAAGGAACACATGGAAAAACAAATGTGTGTGATTTCAGTTGATGGAAAGCCAGTAACGGCTCTGCTAGATTCTGGTAGTGTGGTGACATTAGTCAAAGGTAATTGTATAAATCCTGTAAAGTTACACCCTAGCACCATTGGGGTTATTTGCATACATGGTGACACACGTGACTACCAGACTGCTGTGGTTGAGATTGATACCCCTTAGTGCATAGTGACACTTTCAGTGTGGGTTTTACCCTCACTGCTTCATGAAGCCCTAGTGGGGAGAGATTTTCCCCACTTTTGGAGTTTATGGGAAAACAAAATAAATCGGGAGGACAGAGCTCCCTCTGCTGAGGAAACAAGGGAACTCACTCCAGACCCTTTTGATTACCAAATTGAAAGGAAAACTGTTGGTGTGTCCGAGAAAGGGGAAGATCCTTTTCCTTTTTTTGGAATGGTTGGGGAGTAGGAGGAGCTGGAATCCAGCCCCCAGCTGCAAGTTAATGAACAAGAAATTATATCTGAATCTAATGGACAGAATGTGGTGCATGACTTACAGATCAGAAAAGATGATTTTTGTAGGGAACAACTAAAAGACGCCACACTCAATAGAGCCAGAGAAAATGTTAAAATGGTAGATGGGGAACCTGTTGAACCAAATATAGGGGTGTGTTTTCCCTACATTAAAAATAACTTGCTGTATCAGGTGGTAAAGCAAGGGAAGGAGGAGCTAGAGCAGCTAGTGGTTCCCAAACCCTATCACCGGATGGTATTAGACTTAGCCCATGGTCATATTATGAGGTATAGAGAAGGCCAAGGGGAGAATAACCCAGAGATTCTTTTTGGCCCGGGTTATATGCAGATGTCAAAGAATATTGTGAGTCATGCCCAGAATGTCAGTATTCTGCGCCATCTCCCCATTTTCGCAGAACGCTGGTACCATTACCAATCATTAAAGTGCCTTTTGAAAGAATTGCCATGGATCTGGTCAGACCAGTAGTAGTCTGCCTGGGGCCATCAACACATAATGGTAATACTGGACTATGCCACGCGATATCCTGAAGCCATTCCCTTGCGTAATACCTCAGCTAAAACTATTGCCAAAGAGCTTTCCAGGTATTTAGTCGTGTGGGTATTCCAAAAGAACTATTGACAGATCAAGGCACCCCATTTATGTCCCGTGTCACTAAAGAATTGTGTAAGTCGTTCAAAATCTCCCATCTCCGTACCTCTGACTATGACCCGCAAACTGATGGTCTTGTGGAGAGATTTAACAAAACGCTCAAAAGCATGTTAACAAAAGTGGTGGATAAAGATGGGAGAAATTAGATTAGAGAGATTCGATTTTTTTTGTTGCCATGCCTCATGTTTGCCATACGAGAGGTACCTCAGGCATCTACAGGTTACTCCCCTTTTGAACTACTGTATGGTGGATATCCCAGGGGATTGCTAGATGTTGCAAAAGACACATGGGACATGGGAGCTACCACGCCTTATAGAAGTGTCATTGAGCATATCTCACTGATGCAAGATAGAATCGCAGCTGTCATGCCGCTTGTACGGGAATATATGGAGTAAGCTCAGGAGGCCCAGAGAAGGATTTATAACCGGGGTGCCTAGACCCGGATCTTCAACGCTGGTGATAGTGCTGGTACTAGTCCCCACTGTTGAAAGTAAATTCCTAGCAAAGTTGCAAGGTCCCTTTGAAAATATGGAAAGAGTAGGGGAGGTAAACTACAAAGTTTACCAGCCAGGGAAAAGGAAACCCGAGCAAATATATCACGTTAATCTCTTGAAACCTTGGAAGGACAGAGAGACTTTACTGGAAATGCCAACCCCCCAAAATGACATGGCCACCATAACACCTGAAGTACCCATAACTGAAACCTTGTCAGTGGCCCAACAGAAGGACTTTAAAGAATTTGTAAGAATAGAGACTTTTTCTCTCGCCTTCATGGACTGACCACAGTTATACAGCATGATATAATTACGGAACCAGGTGTCCGCGTAAATGAAGAGCCCTATAGAATACCAGAGGCTAGGTGGGAAGCAGTTGCAAATGATATAAATAACATGTTAGAGCTGGCTAGGAGTCCCACAGTAACTGGTCAAGTCCCATAGTGTTGGTCCCAAAGCCAGATGGAACTATAAGGTTTTGTAATGATTTCAGGAAGTTGAACAGCGTGGCTAAATTTGATTTGTACCCAATGCCTTGGGTCGACAAGCTTGTAGACAGATTGAGAGGTGCCCGGTACATAACTTCTTTAGATCTGAGTAAAGGTTATTGGCAGATACCCCTAACAAAGTCTCCCAAAGAGAAAATTGCGTTTTCTACCCCTGAGGGGTCCTTCCAGTATAGGCGGATGCCTTTTGGCTTGCATGGTGCTCCTGCCTCATTCCAGGGAATGATGGATAAGACCTTAAGACCACATTGCCAATACACAGCCGCCTATTGGGACGATGTAGTCCTCCACAGGTCAGATTGGGAATCCCATTTGCCCCATGTGCAAGCAGTAGTGGATTCCCTTAGGAAAACAGGACTGACTGCCAACCCCTAAATATGTGCCATAGGCTTGGAGGAGGCCAAATATCTTGGCCACATTATTGGTGGGGGGCTGATCAAGCCTCAGATCAATAACATTGAGGCAGTTCAAAAGTGGCCCCAACCTATAAATAAAAAACAATTTTGTGCATTTCTGGGGATCACCGGGTACTACAGACATTTTATACCCAATTTTGCTACCATTGCAACCCCACTGACGAAGTGTAGAGAGTCGGTCATGATCAAGTGGAATCCTGAGACAGAGAAAGTGTTTCAAATGTTGAAACAAGCCCTTTGTACACAACCTGTGCTTGTGACCCCAGATTTCACAAAGGAATTTGCGGTGAAGACAGACACCTCTGATGTGGGACTGGGTGCTGTACTGTCCTAAGTCAGAGACTGGGAGGAGCACCCAGTGGTTTACCTTAGCAGGAAGCTCAACAGACTTGAGAAAAACTATGCCATTGTTGAGAAGGAATGTTTAGCTATCAAATGGGCCTTAGATGCCCTGACAGACTACCTGATGGGGAGACCATTCAAAATAGTCACTGATCATGCCGGGTGACAAGGTAGTTCCTTGCTCTGCAAGTATTCAAGTTCACAGTGGAACATAGAGCTGAGAAACTCCAAAATAATGTCCTTTCCCCTATCAATTGTCTGGTTTGGACAGTTGCTCAGCCGCAGGGTCTTCAGCAGAGTGGGGGATATGTGGCCTTATGAAAGGGGAGGTGATTGATGGACGGTATGTTTCCCTCGCCTGCGTTCATTTGCAGGAAACTAAGGTGGAATCCGGTCCGGGTTTTGCCGGCAACCTTGGCGGGGTGGGTTTCCAGACCGGATTTTGCAGTCCACTTGTGTCCATCAACAGGTGGTATAAAGGAAGCTGATCTGGATCAGATAAGGTCTCCAACCTGGGACTCAGGAGCCATCAAGCCTGAGAATAGCTGATGAAATGAACTTTGCTTTGTGACTGAAAAAAAGTTTGCATTATCTTGTTTTGTGGGTGACTGGGAGAACCCTTCACCTCTGAGTTAGGAAAACTGAAACTGTTTAGTGCCTGGATGGGGAGGATTTATTTTTTGTTTTGTTTGATTTACCTGCAACCTTTTAACCGGTTCCGTACCGGCTCGCGTGCATTTACTGCTGCAGTATGGCTCTATTTTGCAAATCGCCATCTATAAACGGCAGCTCGTGTGTGCACAGCTAGCGGGTGGGAGCGCGCTACCCGTGGCGCACTCTCCTGCCCGATGCACTTTGCAGGAGTGTGCTCGCGGCTTGGGCGGATCCGATGTCCGCCGGCGAGCCCCGATGACCTGGCAGAGAGAATAGGGAACCGCCGATGTAAACAGGGCAGTTCCCCGCTCTGTCATTGGGCATTTAAAAGATCTACTGATCCCTGTCACTGGGATCAGTTAGATCTCTTATGCCCATGGTAGCCCACCCCCTTCTCAGTTAGAACACGCCCAGAGAACATGGTTAACCCCTTCACTGCCCCCTTGCAGGTTAACCCCTTCACTGCCAATTACATTTATACAGTAATCAGTGCATATTTACATTTTTAATTGCTATATAAATGTCATTGGTCCCAAAAAAGTGTCAAAAAAAAATATCAAAGTCCTGATAAAAAATCGCAGATCGCTGCCATTAAAAAAAAAAAAAATGTTAATACTCCAGAAATGAGTTCTCATGGTTTGTAAACGCAACTTTTGCGCAAACCAAACACTGGTTGTGTTTTTTTTTTTTTTTTTACCAACAATATGAGAGAGAATGTAAATCAGCCAAAACAGATGAATACATTAGTTTTTTTGGATTTGTATTTTAGCAAAAAGTTAGAAATGTTTTTTTTTTTGCAAAATTGTCGCTCTTTTTTGTTTATAGCGGTGATGAGAAATGACGCAGAGGTGATCAAATACCACCAAAAGAAAGCTCTGTGGGAAAAAAAGGATGCAAATTTTGTTTGGGTACAACATCACATGACCGTGCAGTTGTCCATTAAAGCAATGCAGTGCAGAATCGCAAAAAGTGCTTTGGTCCTAACATGGGAAATCCCTCCGGGGCTGAAGTGATTAAAATAAACCTGGCTACAAGTCAGATTTAAAAAAAAAAAAAACCTGGGGTGTAAACTTCCTTTTTCCCAGGGAAGGTGATCCCCATTGAGCTAATCCCTCACAAAATAAATATATACACACACAGTTGTGCTCATACGTTTACATACCCTGGCACAATTTATGATTTCTTGGCCATTTTTCAGAGTATATGAATGATGACACAAAAACATCTATTTCACACAGTTAGTGTTTAGCTGAAGCCATTTATTATCAATCAACTGTGTTTAGTCTTTAAATCATAATGACAACCGAGACTACGCAGCTGACCCTGATCAAAAGTTTACATACCCTTGTGATTTTGGCCTGATGCACACACGTTGACACAAAGGGGTTTGGATGGCTATTAAAGGTAACCATCCACACCTGTGATCTGTTTGCTTGTAATTAGTGTGTGTGTATATAAAAGGTTGCGTTTCTGTACTCCTGACTGACCCTTAAATCTTTCATCCAGTACTGCACTGACGTTTCTGTATTCTGAGTCATGGGGAAAGCAAAAGAATTGTCAAAGGATCTGCGGGAAAAGGTAGTTGAACTGTATATAACCGTAAGAAAGATGGGCTGCATGGTCGAGTCGCCAGAAGAAAGCCATTACTACGCAAATGCCACAAAGTATCACGCTTACAATACACCAAACAGCACAGAGCCAAGCCTCAACCCTTCTGACACAAAGTCATTTGGAGTGATGAGACCAAAATTGAGCTTTTTGGCCACAACCATAAACGCTACATTTGGAGAGGAGTCAACTAGGCCTGTAAAACATGGAGGTGGATCGCTGATGTGTTGGGTATGTGTGAGCTACAAAGGCACAGGAAATTTGGTCAAAATCGATGGCAAGATGAATGCAGTATGTTATGAAAAAATACTGGAGGAACATTTGCATTCATCAGGCAGCAAGCTGCGTGTGGGACATACCTGAACATTCCAACATGACAATGATCTAAAACACAATGCCAAGTCGACCTGTCATTGGCTACAGCAGAATAAAGTGAATTGAGCCACTCTGGGGAGATCTCAAATGTGCAGTAAACTGAAGACAGCTCAAGAATTTCCAGGAACTGGAGACTTTTTGCAAAGAGGAATGGGCAGCTTTACCATCTGAGAAGATAAAGAGCCTCATCCACGAATACCACAAAAGACTTCAAGCAGTCATTAATGTTAAAGGGGGCAATACAAGGTATTAAGAACTGGGGTATGTAAACTTTTGATCAGGGTCATTTGGGTAGTTTCTGATGTCATTATGATTTAAAAAGAGTAAACACGGTTGATTGATAATAAATGGTTTCAGCCAAACACTAACCATGAGTGAAATAAAAGTTTGTGTTATACTGTAAAGTTCGGGTTCGTACCAGAGTTTAGGGTGTCCGTAACCCGGACATTTGAGAAAAAGTCCGGGTTCGGGTATTTTTTCACGCCTTTTTTGCGCCTGTTGAATAGCTGCAGGGCAGCCAATCAACAACCGTTTCACTCGTTTGCCCTTAGAAGCCATCACAGCCATGCCTACTAATGGCATGTCTGTGATTGGCCAGTGCATCATGTGACCCAGCCTCTATATAAGCTGGAGTCGCGTAGTGCTGCATGTCACATCATCTCATACTAGTGTAGGGAGAGGATGCTGCTGCTGTGAGGGACAGATTAGCTTTAGAAAATCTGTTAAAAATAGTTATTTATTGGTGGGTGGGTGCTAGAGGAGATTTTTGTTTGCTAGAGTACATTTGTTAAGCAAAGTGCCTCATATAAAACCTAAGCAATTTTTCAGTTTGGCGGGTGTTTGCAGCCATTTTTGCAAGTGCAGTGCACTTGCAACTGCTTATGTGTTAGTTCAGTTGGCAACATTTTGGCATATTTAAATACTACTTTTACATTGCAGTTAGACAAATTAAAAAAACTTTTTTTTTTTTTTTTTGTGTGCAAAATATTACATTTGCGGCCAGCGGGGCATTAATTGCACAAAATTAAAAAGTGCGTCTACATTGCTAGTTTAAAAATATATATATACTCTAAATACTACATTTGCGGCCAGCGGTGCATTTCTTGCACAATTGCTGGTTTAAAAAAATATATATAAATTTGTGCTAAATAGTACATTTACGTCCAGAATGAGGAGAGTGTCAAATAAGGGGCATGGTCATGGTGCTGCTGGTGTTGGTGAAGCTCCTGTTGTAAGGAGAGGACGTGGTCGATCTGTGCCAGCTACACACGCGAGTAAAACACCTTCCTCAGGTGCCAGTAGCCGACAGAACCTTCAACGTTGTATGGTAGACCCGAATGCCGCTCAACGAATGGTGAGGCCCGAACAAGTACAGGCGATAGTAGATTGGATGGCTGACAATGCCTCCAGTTCCTTCACATTGTCTCCCACCCGGTCCCTTGCTGAAAGCTCAGAGTTGGCACCTGAACCCCATGGCCATCTGTCTTTCACCTCAGCCCCTTGTAAATCAGCCAAGTAGTCTGAGCCCCAAGTCATGTAGCAGTCTCTTATGCTTTTTGATGACTCTGCTGGTGTGCTTTCCGTGGGCCATCCACATATCCCTGTCCCAGAAGTGGAAGACCTTGAGTGCACTGATGCCCAAACACTAATGTTTCAGGATGAGGACATGGAAACACCACCGCAGCACGTCTCTGATGATGACGAAACACAGGTGCCAACTGCTGCGGCTTTCTACAGTGTGCAGACTGACAAGGAGGGCAGTGGTGAAGAGTGGGTGGAGGATGATGAGGTCCTAGAACCCCACATGGAATGAAGGTCATGCGAGTGACGTGTGCAATTTGGAGGAAGAGGTGGTGGTCGCACAGAGTCACCAGCACAGCAAAAGAGGAAGCAGGTTGCAAAAGCGGAGTGACCGTCCCCTAGACAGTAAGCCTGCTACTACCCACCGCACCCAGGGACCTAGCACACCAAAGGCAGCTCAAAGAAGTTCCCTGGCGTGGCAGTTCTTCAGAAAATGTGCTGACGACAAGACACGAGTGGTTTTCACGCTGTGCAATCAGAGCCTGAAGCGAGGCATAAATGTTCTAAACCTGAGCACAACCTGCATGACCAGGCATCTACATGCAAAGCACGAGCTGCAGTGGAATAAGCACCTCAAAATCCAAGAAAGGTCTCGGCCTCCTCCTGCTTCCTCTTCTGCTGCTGCCTCGGCCTCTTCCTCCACCTCTACAGTGCCAGTGTCACCTGCCACCCAGCAAACAGACGATGTGACAGCAACGCCACCATGTCCGCCACTGTCCCCAAGCATTTCCACACGGACCCATGGAAGCTTACAGATGTCCATCTCCCAAACACTGGAGAGAAAGAGGAAGTACCCCCCTACCCACTCGCGATCCCTGGCCCTGAATGCCAGCATTTCAAAATTCCTGGCCTTTGAAACGCTGTCATTCTGTCTGGTGGACAAGGACAGTTTTAAAAACCTGATGGCGGTGGCTGGCCCACAGTACGTGGTTCCCAGCCGCCACTATTTTCCAGACGAGCCATCCCTTCCCTGCACAAACAAGTCGGGACAAGATCAAGTGTGCACTGCGCAACACCATCTGTGGCAAGGTCCACATAACCACTGATACGTGGACCAGTAAGCACGGGCAGGGACGCTATATCTCGCTAACTGCACACTGGGCAAATGTAGTGGCAGGTGGGCCTGAGGCGGATAGCAGTTTGGCGCATGTACTTCCGCCACCGAGGATTGCAGGGCATTTCTCTTTGCCTCCTGTTGACTCCTCCTCCTACTCCACTTCCTCCTCCTCTACCACCTTCTCATCCGGTCAGCGTAACACCTTCACCACCAACTTCAGCACATACAGGGGGAAACGACAGCAGGCTGTTTTAAAACTGATATGTTTGGGGGATAAAAGCCACACTTCGCAGGAGCTGTGGACAGGCATTGAACAGACCGATGAGTGGTTGTTGCCACTGAGCCTCAAGCCCGGCCTGGTGGTGTGCGATAATGGGCGAAATCTCGTAGCAGCTCTGGGCCTAGCCGGTTTGACGCACATCCCTTGCCTGGCGCATGTGCTGAATTAGGTGGTGCAGTAATTTCTAAAAAACTACCCGGATATGTCAGAGCTTCTGCAGAAAGCGTGGGCCATCTGTGCGCACTGCAGCGAAACTTCGGCCTTCCCGCTCACCACCTCCTATGTGACGTGCCCACAAGGTGGAACTCCACCTCGCACATGCTGGAGAGACTGTGCGAGCAGCAGCAGGCAATAGTGGAGTTCCAGCTGCAGCATGCTCGCGTCATTCGCTCTGCGGAACAGCACCACTTCACCACCACCGAGTGGGCCTCCATGCGAGACCTGTGTACCATATTGCGGTGTTTCGAGTACTCCACCAACATGGCCAGTGCCGATGACTCTGTTCTCAGCGTTACTATCCCACTTCTATGTCTCCTTGAAAAAACACTTCGGGCGATGATGGAAGAGGATGTTGCACAGGAGGAGGAGGAAGGAGGGGTAATTTCCACGGTTATGAGGCCAGTCATTCACAAGTGGCTCGGAGGGTTGGTTCCTGCACCAGCATAGGCCAGGTAAAAAAATTTCAAGCCAGGGCACAGTTCTGGAGGATGAGAAGGACGAGGATGATGAGGATGAGGAGGAGGAGGAACCATGTTCACAGCAGGGTGGCACCCAATGCAGCTCGTGGGCATCACTGGAGCGTGGCTGGGGGGATACGGAGGACACAGGTGATACACCTCCCACAGAGGACAGCTTGTCTTTGCCTCTGGGCAGCCTGGCACACATGAGTGGCTACATGCTGCAGTGCCTGCGCAATGACAGCCCAGTTGCCCACATTGTAACTTGTGCTGATTACTGGGTGGCCACCCTGCTGGATCCCCGTTACAAGGACAATGTGCCGTCCTTAATTCCCTCACTGGAGCATGATCGGAAGATGCGCAACTACAAGTGCACGCTGGTAGGCACGCTGCTGAGGGCGTTCCCAAATGACTCCGGGGGCTCAGTGGACGCACAAGGCAGAGACGGAGGAGGAGGTCGCCAACGCAGCTGTGGCACCGCCAGCACCTCAGAAGGCAGGGTTAGCATGGCCGAAATGTGGAAAAGCTTCATCAGCAGCACACCACAACAAACAGCACCGCCAGCTGATAGGCAACGTCTTAGCGGGAGGCAGCATTTCAGCAACAAGGTGGAACAGTATGTGCGCACACGCCTACACGTACTGACTGATGGGTCTGCCCCATTCAACTTCTGGGTCTCCAAATTGGGCACATGGCCTGAGCTTGCCCTTTATGCCTTGGAGGTGCTGGCCTGCCCTGCAGCCAGTGTATTGTCTGAAGGTGTGTTTAGCACGGCAGGGGGCATTATCACAGACAAGCGCAGCCGTCTGTCCACAGCCAACGTGGACAAGCTAACATTTATTAAAATGAACCAGGCATGCATCCCACAAGACTTGTCTGTACCTTGTGCACAATAGACATTTATACCGGCCTCACACAGCCATTGGCATACTTAAGTGAACTCATTATTTTTTTTATAGAACATAAGTCTTTATTGGAATTTGTAACAGGAGAAACATGAAAAATACACCATGGTACATTTTATATGGAAAAAGTGAACCCATGCTAGAACATCTCTGTGTTTGTCTGCAGATAGCGATCTTTTTTTTTTTTTTTTTTTTTTAATATGTCTCAATATTTTGGGGCTACCCCAATTAGAAAAAAAAACCAAACAAACAAAAAACAGTGTTGGCTACCTCCTCCACCGCCACTTCCACCTACACCGCCACGGTCACCGCCTCCTCAACCTCCTACTCCACATCCACCACCTCCTCCATTTTTTATTTTTGGTGATTTTAAGTTATTTCCCTATCCACATTTGTTTGCAGGGCACTTGTCCTACTCTTACCCCCATTTTGCTTCCTTTTGCAGCCCTGTAGCCCTTTCCAGACTTTTTTAGAGCCATTTTAGTGCCCAAAAGTTCGGGTCACCATTGACTTCAATGGGGTTCAGGGTCAAGCTCGGGGCCGAACTCAAACTTTTTTGCGAAGTTCGGCCAAACCCAAACATCCAGGTGTCTGCTCAACTCTAGTTATAATTCATATTCTTTGAAAAATGGCCAAGAAATCATAAATTCTGCCAGGGTATGTAAGCTTATGAGCACAACTGTGTGTGTGTGTGTGTATGTATATATATATATATATATATATATATATATATATATTATATACTGTTTGGTATGTATACTTTTTCCTCTCATTTATATGCATATCTGTCCATTTATCCTTTAACCACTTCCACACTGCCTACCGTATATTTACGGCGACAGTGTGGATGCGTCCCGCGAATCGCCCTAAATAAACAGGGATTTGCGGAGTGGTAGCTAGGGGACGCACGGCGCGTGTGCCCGCCATACTGCAGAGGAGTGTGCCCGTGGCTCGGGCGGACCCGATGTCCGGCAAGCCGCGATGAGCTGCCAGAGCCAAAGAGCAGAGCACCGCCGATGTAAAAATGGTGGTTCCCTGCTCTGTCAGTGTGGGCATAGGAGATCTACTGATTCCGGTCACTGGGATCAGTTAGATCTCTTATGCCCAAGGTAGCCCAGCCCCCCACAGTTAGAACACGCCTAGGGAACACAGTTAACCCCTAGATCACCCCCTGCAGGTTAACCCCTTCACTGCCAATGGCATTTACACAGTAATCAGTGCATTATTATAGCACTGATCGCTGTATAAATGCCAATGGTCCCAAAAAAGTGTCAAAATGGTCCAACATGTCCGCCCCAATATCGCAGTACCGCTAAAAATTGCAGATCGCCGCTATTACTAATAAAAAAAATAAAAACCCCAGAAATTAATTCTCATCATCCATAAACGTGGCAAGTTTTGCGCAAACCAAACACCGATTGCAATTTATTTTTTTTTACCAAAAATATAAGGAAGAATATAAATCGGCCAAAACCGATGAAAAAAAATGTTTTTATATATATATATATATATATATATATATATATATATATATATATATATATATATATATTTTATTTTTTTTTTTTTTTTGATTTGTATTTTAGCAAAAAGTAAGAAACTTTTTTTTGCTGAATTATCGCTCTTTTTTTGTTCATAGCAGTGATCAGAAATGACGCAGAGGTGATCAAATACCACCAAAAGAAAGCTCTATTTGTGGGGAAAAAAAGGACGCAAAATTAGTTTGGGTACAAGGCCGCACGACCGCGCAATTGTCAGCTAAAATGACGCAGTGCCGAATCGCAAAAAGTGCTCTGGTCCTAAAGGGGGAAATCCTTCCTGGGCTGAAGTGGTTAAGGTGGTCGTCACAAAGATGCCTGGTTTTCTTGGTATTTTGGATTTATTCCCTTTTTCTTACATACAGTAGATACTGGGATTTACATCGTTCAGAGTATATTGCTATACACCGGATATTTATCTTGCTCTTTTCGATATTTGTTTACTTCTACCTTTTATAGGTAAGAGATAAATATGTTGGTTTTTTCTGGTCCCCTGCCACTTCCGGTCCATGGTACATGCGAAACGAGAACTGACGTCATTTCTGGTGCAACATGGCTTTCATGCGCTCTCTTTTTACTGATAGCTGACACCATTATAACATTTTTATAACGTCCTTAAAGGCATATAAAAGAGCCAAGGATAGTCTGTGGGATCTTATTCTCTTTCAGGGTAAACAAAGGATTTGCCCAGTATTCGCCCCATCTTAAAACTGGGCAATAAAGGTATTGGCCAGTGCATTCCAATGGGAAATAAATTCAAAAGAGCTAACAAAAGTCCTGGGTGGCTTAACACCATGTAAAATTGCATGTAAAAGCAAAGGAAAAATCCTTCAAAAAATAAAAGGGTGAGGGGTCATCATCGGCATTCCAACTTTACAAAGAAAGCAATAGGAAATGTTAGGGTGCAATCAGGGCGGCTAAGCTAAAACACAAAAGGCACAAGGCGGAGGAGAGTAAAAAAACCCTTAAGAAATTATTTAAGTATATAAATAGTAAGAAAGCAAGGTCAGAACATATTGGCCCCATAATAGATGAGGAGGGGGATCGGTTTACAAAAGACAGAGATGGCAAAAGTTTTGAAAAGTTTTGAATGTATTCTTCTCCTTAGTCTTCACAAGGGAAACGGGGGGGGGGGGGAGGGATTCAGTAACCAA
>BLSH010064465.1:394917-406314 GCA_018402905.1 Glandirana rugosa
ACCCCCCCCCCCCCCCCCCCGCTGCTTTCATAACTTCTTATTATTCATGTTATCCCCTCTGTACTACAATACTAAGTGTCCCTGTGTAATATTAAAAAAATCTGCTGCTCTGTACCTATATGAGGGCGCTCAGCTGATTGTCGGCACTCTCTCTCCTCTCCCCCGGCTGACGTCAGTGGGAGGGCTCAGCCCCGCCCACTGGATTTGTGAGCGGAGAGAGAAGAGAGCTTACAAGTAAGCTGAGCGCCGAGCCGATATAGGTACAGAGTGGCATATTTTTTTACATTGCACAGACACAGGGACACTTAGTATTGTAGTACAGAGAGGATTACATGATTTATAAGAAGTGGGTTAACAACCACTTTAACCTTATGTGGGCTTCCTTTTAACCATTACTATGACTAGGAGAAAAAGGGAACTTGCAAGGTTTGTCAGGAAGCATTGTTTCACAGAAAGTGTCACCTGTTGTTCCTTTTAGTGGTCCTGAGAAGCAGGTAAAGGTATGGAAGGCCAACATTACTAGATGGTTTAGACAATCAACTTCTCTAACCTACAAAGTTCAGGGTTTTTCTGATTCCATCATTAAGAGACCACTAGTCTAGATCCTGCATCCTGGGCAAAGAATGCAGGGACATCTATGGAGCAGATCTGCCACATGGTTCAGCCATGATAACTTTATCAGGCATTATAACCTGAGGTACACTCACAGCAGGACCTGGCGCTTGGCAGGAAGGTCTTATAAGCAGTAGTCGCACCCTGAAGTAGGCATGGATTATTTGCTTTACCTCTCAGGTGTGCTATCCTGGAAAGTGACATGAGGAAAGCCCCAGAGATAGACTTACCGGTAACATTGTTTCTGGAAATCTTTCAGGACGGCACACCTACTTCCCATCCTTGACTTGTTTATGTTGGTTATGGTGTACTTTTTTCCCTTCATGCACTGGTGGGGTTAGTTTACTTTAATAACTGACGGACGAGGGGGATGGGTGGGGTTTTTCACTGCCTGTTCAATTCTGTTTCCTGTTAGGGAGGAGCCAATCCTCTTTCAGGTATGCTGTCTTAGAAGATTCCCAGAAACGCTATTACTGGTAACACCTCGTACATACTACAGTTCAGGTCAAAGCCGCTATACTAACAATCTGATGTTAGTACAGCAATGTCCACTGCTGTGCTATTGTGTTCTGACTGGGAGATGCCCCCCACTAGAACACTCCAGTCAGCACTCTCAGCTATTGGCTGCTGTACACACGGGCCGATTGTTGACTGGTTTCTATTGAACCGACCGATGCCGCCCGACATTTGACTTGTACTAGGCTTAGGTCTGTGTACTAAGCTTAAGTCTAACTGGGGATTTTTTAATACTTAACCAATTGACCACCGGAAGGTTTCACCCCCTTCCTGACCATAGCACTTTTTGCAATTTGGCACTGCGCTGCTTTAACTGGTAATTGCACGGTCATGCAATGCTGTACCCAAACACAATGTATGTCCATTTTTCCCCACAAATAGTGCTTTCTTTTGGTGGTATTTAACCACTTCAATACTATGCACTTAGAACGCTTTACTACCAGACCAATTTTCAGTTTTCAGTGCTGTTGCGCTTTGAATGACAATTGCGCAGTCGTGCGACGCTGCACCCAAACAGATTTTTTATCATTTTGTTCCCACAAATAGAGCTTTCTTTTGGTGGTATTTGATCACCCCTGTGGTTTTTATTTTTTGCGCTACAAATAAAAAAAAGACCGAAAATTTTGAAAAAAAAAATTCTCTATTTTTGTCACAAAACTTTGTAAATAAGTAAATTTTCTCCATCACTGGTGGGCACTGATGAGGCTACACTGGCGGGCACTGATGTGGCAGTACTGATTGGCACTGATGAGGCGGCACTGATGATGAGGCACTTGTATGCAGCGATGATGAGCACTGTTAGGCAGTACTGATAAGCAGCACTGACGGGTACTGAGAGGTGGCACTGATATACAGCACTGATGGGCACTGATATGCAGCACTGATGGACACTGCAAAGCGGCACTGATGGGACAGCATTGATTGGCACTCATAGGCGGCACTGGGCACTGATAGGTGGGCACTGGTAGGTGGCAATGGTGGGCACTGATATGTGGCACTGGTATGCACTGATAGGGGCACTGGTGGGCATATACATTGATAGGGGCTCATTCCCTGGTGGTCTAGGGTGGCATCTGAAGGTGGCACTGAGTTCCATCCACATTGGGCAGTATGTCACTTACCTGGTGGTCTAGGGGGGTCTCCCTGGTGGTCCAGATCGGCTCCCTGGTGGTCCTGGGTGGGCACATCCCTGGTGGTCCCTGGGCAGGCTCCCTGGTGGTCTAGGGTGGCGATCTGAGGGAGGGCTGTGCTGATAAATCATCAGCACAAACCCTCCCTGTCAGGGATGCAGCCGATCAGCTCTCCCCTCATCAGGTCTGCAGACCTGAGTACAGGAAAGCCGATAAACGGCTTTCCTGTATTACACTGTGACCAGCAGTGATTGGTCACGGCTGGTCACATGGTAAAGTGCTTTGGATCGAAGCAATTTACCGAGATCGGTATTGCGGGGGGTAAGACTGACTTCCCACACCACCGATCGCCGCGATGCGCGCCCCCCCGGGCGCGCAGCGGCTTGTTATCCTGAGGACGTCATATGACGTCCAATCAGGATAACTGAGCCACTTCCCGGCCGTCATTTTGCATACGGCGGTCAGGAAGTGGTTAATAACGACTGGGATTTTTATTTTTTGCAATATAAATGAAAAAAGTTCAAAAATGTTTAAATAAAATGATATTTTCTACTTTTTGCTATAAAACATATCCAATGAACTCAAATTTTGTCATACATTTAGGACAAAATGTATTCGGCTACACATCTTTGGTAAAAAAAAAATTCAATAAGCGCATCTTTATTGGTTTGTGCAAAAGCTATAGTGTCTGCAAACTATGGTATATTTACTAAAATTTATGCAGCTTTTACTTTCTGCCTGACTATCTCAGTACAAAACCCCCCAAGTTACCCTTTATGGAAAATAGACACCCCAATTTGCTGAGAGGCATGTTGAGCGCATTGAATATTTCATTTTTTTTTGTTACAAATGATTGAAAAATTACAAAAATTAAGCAAACTTTTTTTTTACAAAACTGTAACTGAAATGACATATTGCTCACACATGCCATGGGTATATGTAAAATTACACCCCAAAATACATTCTGCTGCTCCTGAGTATGGGGATACCACATGAGACTTTTTGACAGTCTAGCCACAGCCTACAGGACCTCGAAAACCATTCACAGCCTTCAGGCTTTCTAAGGGCGTAAATTGCTCATTTCATTTCCTCACTACCTATCACTGTTTCGGAGGCCATGAAATGCCAAAATTGCACCCCCCCAAAATGACCCCTTTTCAGAAAGTAGACACCCCAAGCTACTTGCTAAGAGGCATGTCTAAGTATTTTGCAGATCTTGCTTTTTCACTTTTTGTCACAAAGTCTTGAAAACTGAAAAAATAGCCCATTTCACTTACTCGCTACCTATCGCAGTTTCGGAGGCCCTGAAATGCCAAGATAGCACAAAACCTCCCCAAATGACCCCTTTTCGGAAAAAGTAGACATCCCAAGGTATTTGCTAAGAGGCATGGTATTTTGCAGATCTCTTTTGTTGCCACAACAAACGAAGAAAGAAAAGGAAAATGTATTTATGCCCTTCGAAAACCTTAAGGCGGTGATTGGTTTTTGGAGTCCTGTATGCTGTTAGACTGCCAAAAAGTCTCTCACATGTGGTATCTCCACACTCCACATTTACCCATGGTATCTGTGAGCAATATATCATTTAAGTGACAACTTTGTGTAAAGAGAAAAAAAAAATTGTAATTTTCCAGAAACTTGTGGCAAAACAAAATATTCCATGGACTCAACAGGCCTCTCAGCAAATAGCTTGGGGTGTCTACTTTCCAAGAAGGGAT
The DNA here is from genome assembly GCA_018402905.1 of Glandirana rugosa. NCBI lineage: Eukaryota > Metazoa > Chordata > Amphibia > Anura > Ranidae > Glandirana > Glandirana rugosa. The sequence goes on from BLSH010064465.1 coordinate 398,891, forward strand.
CATTTGGGGGGTTTGAACTGTCCTTCTATTTTATGCCCAACATTATGCCACACATCACCCACTCTTCTAACCACTTAGACGCCTTTTCTGACACTTTTTGTTTACATGAAAAAATGATTTATTTTTGCTAGAAAATTACTTTGAACCCCCAAACATTATATATTTTTTAAAGCAGAGGTCCTACAAAATAAAATGGTGGGTGTTGCAATTTTTTTTTCACAATTTGACTTTTAATGCACAAAAGCATACTATATTGTCCAATTGTTTGGTAAAATATAAAAGATGATCTTATGCCGAGTACATAGATACCAAACATAACATGCTTTAAAATTGTGCACACCCATGCAGCGGAGACAAAATATGTACATTTTTAAAAGCCTGTACAGGTTACCACTTTAGATTTTACAGAGGAGGTCTACTGCTAGACTTAATGCCCTCGATCTGACGTTCGCAGTGATATTTCACATGCATGGTGCAATTGTTTACATACGACATGAGACCGATGCTTGCATTCGCCTTTGCGCGCAAGCACAGGGGGACAGGGGTGTTTAATTTTTTTTTATTATTTATTTATTTTGCTTCCTTATTTTATTTTATACTGTCCCTTTCATTTTTTTTATCACTTTTATTGTTATCACATGGCATTTAAATATTCCCTATGATAGCAATAGGTAGTGACACAGGTACTTTTTTTTTTTTTTTTAAATTTGGGGTTTATTAGACTCTAGATCTCTTACATAGTTACATAGTTAGTGAGGTTAGAAAAAGACACAAGTCCATCAACTCCAACCTATGTGTGTGTTTTTATGTCTGTATTACATTGTATATCCTTCAATGTTGTGGTCTCTTAGGTGCCCATCTAATAGTTTTTGAAATTATCTATGCTCCCAGCTGAAACCACTGTTTGTGGAAGAGAATTCCACATCCTTACTGCTCTTACTGTAAAGAACCCTCTACACAGCTTAAGGTTAAACCGCCTTTCCTCCATTTTTAATGAATGGCTGCATGTCTTTGTGTACTCTCCTGTGCTGAATAGTTTTGTCCCTATTGTGGGGTCATCAGTACAGTATTTGTACATTGAAATCATATCCCCTCTCAAGTGTCTCGTCTCCAGAGAGAATAAGTTCAGTTCCCGTAATCTTTCCTCATAACAAAGGTCCTTCAATCCCTTAATTAGCTTTGTTGCCCTTCTCTGAACCCTTTCCCTTCCAGGACATCCTTCCTGAGGACTGGTGCCCAGAACTGGACAGCATACTCCAGGTGCGGCCTCATCAGAGACTTGTAAAGGGGGGGAATTATTGATTTATTCCTGAAGTTTATCCCCTTTTTGATGCATGCCAATATTTTGTTGGCTTTGATTGCATGCCATTGCTGAGCCTGTTCTCTACTAGGACCCCAAGGTCCCTTTCCATCCTAGATTCCCCCAGAGGCTCTCCCCCTAGTGAGTAGTTTGCGTTCATATTCTTGGTACACAAATGCATTATTTTACATTTTTCTACATTAATCCTCATTTGCCACTTGTCTGCCCACCCCTTTAATTTGTTCAGATCTTCTTGTAAGGTTTCCACAGCCTGTGGAGAAATTATTGCCCTGCTTTGCTTGGTATCATCTGCAAATATTGAGATTGAGCTATTAACCCCATCCTCCAGATCGTTTATGAATAGATTGAATAGGATTGGTCCCAGAACAGATCCCTGAGGGACCCCACTTTCCACACTGGACCATTTCGAGTAATCCCCATGTATCCCCACCCTCTGGACTCTCCCTTGTAACCAGTTTTCAATCCAGGTACTCACCCTTTGGTCCATGGCGACAGACCTTAGTTTGTACATTAAGTATATATGGGGGACTGTATCAAATGGTTGCAAAATCTAGATACACCACATCAATGGCCCCCCTTTATCTAGATGGCAGCTCACCTCCTCATATTCCCTCCAAAAGCTTGCATATTATTGATGTTAAGCTAACTGGCCTGTAGTTTCCAGGGATATATATTGGTCCTTTTTTATATATTGGTGCTAAATTGGCTTTTCTCCAGTCAGCTGGTACCATACCAGTCAGTAGACTGTTCTTAAAAATTAGGTACAGTGGTCTGGCTATTTCTTGACTGAGTTCCTTAAGGACCCTCGGGTGAAAGACATCTGGTCCTGGTGACTTATTAACCTTAAGTTTTTCAAGTCTATTCCTAATTTAATCCTCAGCCATGAGGGTGCTTCCTGCAACATGTCGTGTGGTCCTACATTATAGTTTTGAATACTTGAGCCACTTGTTTCCTTGTGTGAATACTGAGGAGAAAAATTAGTTTAACACCTTTGCCATCTCTCCATCCTTGGTAACCAGATTCCCTGAATCATTTTATATGGGGCCAATATTATCTGACCTCCCTCTCTTACTATATTTCTTGGGATTCTTTTTACTCTGCTCAGCTATGTGTCTCATGTTCTATCTTCACCGTCCTGATTGCACCCTTAAATTCCTTATTACCTTATAAAGCTGGAGTGCCGTCAGAAACCCGTCAGCCTTGTATTTTTTTAAGGCCTTCTCCTTTGCCTTTATATGTGTTTTTACATCGGAGTTAAGCCACCCTGGTTTTTTTATTAGCTCTTCTAAACGTATTTCCTATTGGGATACACCGGCTAATACCTTTATTTAGTATGTCCTTGAAGCACTCCCATTTTTCCTCTGCGTTCATTGTTCCTAGAATTTTATCCCAACTAACATCTTCCAGCAAGGAGCGTAGTTTATGGAAGTTAGCTCTCTTAAAATGCAGTGTCTTTGTATTCCCCTTATGTTTCCTATTTGTGTGACTTACACTGAAACTAATTGACCTGTGATCACAATTTCCTAGATTGCCCCTCATCCCTTAAAGCATCTGACTACACCAAGATCGATGTGATAAGATGCTTTCCCAATTTTATGGTGCTGTTTATATCCGGCAAAACCGAAGTGATGAAATTCTTTTAGCTTCCAGTTTCTTAGGCCATAGAGATGATTGAATCAGTTCTGGTCTCCGATCAGCTCTATGGTCAGCTGGTGGAACCACCGGCTGCTTTCTTGGGTTCCCTGGTGGGACAGGAGAGCCGGAGAAAGCCGTGGAAGGCAGCACCCTCCCACTGCTTGTAAAAGCAGTCTAGTGCCTAATTAGCCACTAGGATTGCTATTACATAAAAGCCGACCGCCGGCTGAAAACAACAATACCAAGATGATACCTAAACCTGCAGGCATCATTCAGGTATAATCACTCAAAGTCTAGTGACATACTAGTACGTTGCTGATCCTTGTTGGGCATATATTGTAGGCTGAACGAAAAAGAGAGCCTAACCGATTCCTCCATCAAACCAATCAATGTGGATGAAGAAATATCTTCCAGAAAAAGTGTGTGGTATGCTCACCATTAGAATACCGCCCTGCGTCCACCCACTTCTAATGATGGGCATGCAGTGCACTTTTTTATGGTTCAGCCCATGGGCTGAACCAAACAAAAAATAACCGATTTCTCCATTCACATCGATCGAAAAGTGAAAAAAAAAAACGCCAAAGCATGGGGGCGATCCATCATCTGCCCACCCAGCCCCTATGCTTCGGCACAGATGCTCTTTTTTTAACTGCGGTGGTGAAATCGCCTCCTACAGCGCTGGAGTCACTGATTTACTTATTGTGACAGCAAACCCTATTGCTGTCAAAATAAACAGATCAGTGCTGCCGCTAAATGGCGTACCTGCAAAGCAAACTACCGGTTACCATAAAACACAGTATCAATAAAAAATTAACTTCATAAAACAGCAACTTTATTTTTTTATTGCAATCTGTGCTGAAAAAGTGTAAAAAATATATGGAGACGCATAGGGATTATCTGCCCTCTGTCCACCCCAGCCCCTATGCTTCGCCATATATGCTCTTTTTTTTATCCATGGTGGTGAAATCACCTCCTACAGCACTGGAGTCACCGATTTACATATTGTGAGAGCAAACCCTGTTGAATGTCAAAATAAACAAATCAGTGCTGCAGCTGAATGGTGTACCTGCAAAGCAAACAATGGTTACCAATAAAACACAGTAACAAAACATTACAATATAGCAGTATAGTATATGATACAGTAAGAGAAAAATTTCCAAGTATGAGGGCTGCTCTCCAAGACTTAGACTGGAAGGGAACATTGTTATCAGTGAACACAGAACAGAAATAATAATTCTTCAAAGACTGTTTGTGAACTCATTGCAAAATATATTCTCTTGGGCAATAAGTTTAAAAGGCTAAAAATAAAACCTATGTGGCTAACGGCCAAAGTTAAAAAGGCTATAAATAATAAGAAAAGAGCTTTTAAAAAATATAAAAATGAAGGAATGCAATCATTGTTTAAATGTTACAAAGAATATAGCAGAATATGTAAGAAGGAAATCAAGAACACAAAAATTCAAAACGAACGACAGATTGCAGAAGATAGTAGGACAAACCCTAAAAAAGTCTTGAAATATATGTCATTTCGAAACCATTGTATCTAATTTTTAGGGACTCGTTAATGACTGGAATAGTGCCACTGGATTGGCATAGGGCCAATGTGGTGCCCATATTTAAAAAGGGATCAGTCTTTACCAAGTAACTAGACCTGTTAGTTTAACTTCTATAGTTGGGAAGATACTGGAGAGTTTAAGAAAAGACCACATAGATGAGTTCTTGCTGGAAAAAAATATTTTAAGCAAAAGACAGCATGGATTCATGAAAGACAGAAGTTGTCAGATAAACCTGATTTCTTTTTATGAGGAAGTAAGTAAAACCTTAGAGGGGTGGCTGTAGACATAGTATACTTGGATTTTGAAAAAGCGTTTGACACCGTTCCCCCCCACACGGCTAATGTGTAAGGTAGAGAGAGTCTACAGGCTTGGCAAGATCAGTTTGTAAATGGATAGAAAACTGGCTAAAAGACCGAATTCAGAGAGTAGTGGTTAATGATTCATACGCTGAATGGTCTAAGGTTAACAGTGGTGTACCCAAAGGTTCAGTATTTGGACCCTTACTTTTTAATATCTTTATAAATGATATAGGGTGTGGGATTAAAATTACCATTTCAGTGTTTGCAGATGACACCAAGTTATGCAGTGGAATAACGTCCTTACAGGATGTCTTCAACTTACAAGCCGACCTCAATGCACTGTTTAATTGGGCTACTATGTGGCAGATGAGGTTTAATGTAGATAAATATAAAGTTATGCACTTGGGGGCTAAGAATATGCATGCATCATACCATCATACATACTAGGGGGAGTAAAACTGGGGGGATCCATAATGGATAATGATCTGGAGGTTTTGATAGATCATAAGCTTAACCCCCCTGGTGGTATTCCCAAGTGTGGCTCGGGGTGAATTTTCTGTACCAAGAGCAGTAACCCCGAGCCACACTCAGGATTGCATCGCTGGATCCAGGCAGCGTTACTTACCTTGTCCCCTGGATCCAGCAATGTCCCCCCGCTGTGTCCACGGGCTGTGTCCTCTGCCCGATTCCTCTGTGTGCCGGGCTCCGTTCCCTACGGGCGTCGCACGGGGGCGGAGACTGTCGGCAAATTCAAAAAGTGAAACAATATACATACAGTACACTGTAATCTGTAAGATTACATTACTGTATCAAAACATTTCACATCCCCTTTGTCCCTAGTGGTTTGTCCAGAGCCCTGCATGCACTTTTATATTATATATGTCATTCTTTCTGCCTAGAAACTTGAGAATGTCCATGGCAACCAAAAAGTGTCCCTTTACATCAAAAGTGTTTTTTGAGCAGCTAGAAAACAGCGATAGTAAATAAGATTCATTTCCAGAATTGAGTGGTACTGATTTTTGGGGAAATTTATCATCAGGCACGAAAGTGACGACAGCGACAATTCTGCAAATTAGCAAATTTCAGTGTTTTTGATTTAATTACATTATTGAATAAATGTTATTACAATTATATTTTTGATAATTATTTATAGTTATTTATTATAATTTATGATTTCTTGTTTCAAACTTTATCATACCCGGGATGTCTACTAGATTCCTGTTTGGACAGATTTAAGTGAGTTATTCCTAATAATTACAGGCCTACAATATAAAACACCAAATTTCTATGCAGAACAATGCACCACTTTTAGACGCAAAAATCTGACATAATCATACCGCCAGGGAGGTTAATAATAGCATGCAGTGCCAAGCTGCGGTTTCCAAAGGGAGCAAAATCCTTTCTTGTATTAAGAGGTATGGACACCAGAGAGAGAGATACCATTCTGCCCCTGTACAAATCATTAGTAAAACCTCATCTGGAATATTCAGTTCAGTTTTGGGCACCAGTTCACAAAAAAGGATATCGGGGGAACTGGAGAAAGTGCAGAGCAGGGCATCCAAACTGATAAGAGGCATGGAGGAGCTCAGCTATGAGGAAATATTGGAGGAACTGAATGTGTTCTCTCTTGAGAAGAGAAGACTAAGGGGGAATATGATCAACATGTACAAATACACAAGTGGTGAACTTAGTGTTGAGTTATTCACTTTAAGGTCATCACAGAGGACAAGGCATTCTTTACGCCTGGAGGAAAAACTATTTCATCTCCAAATACGGAAAGGTTTCTTCCCAGTAAGAGCTGTGAAAATGTGGAATAGACTCCCTCCAGTGTTGATTCTGTCCAGCTCAGTAGATTGCTTTAAGAAAGGCCTGGGTTCTTTCCTAAATCTACATAATATTACTGGGTACTAACATTTATAGGTAAAGTTGATCCAGGGAATATCCGATCCCCTCTCCCCTGCTGTAGCAAATTGGATCATGCTTTGCTGGTGTTTTTCGCCTTACTCTGGATCAACTGTGGGTATAGGATTGTGTATATGGGAATGTATGATATATATATATACATATATATATATATATATATATATATACATATATATATATATATATATATATTTCTCCTACGTTCACTGACAGACGCAGCTCTTCATGACTTTGCGGGTTTTATGTTCGTCCTACCAGGAGTTAACTAGGCAGGGAAAAGAAATCAGCTGGCCCCTCCCCTGGGGGCCGTCCTCTTTTCCTACATTAAAACCCCCCCTCACAGAGGAGCTCTCCAGTTTCAATGCCTAGTTCGCAAGGAGTTGACCTGGCTTCCCTATGGGAACTGCGGTCCTATTGTGACCATTTTTCTTTTTTATTTTCTTTTTTCTGCAATCAAGATGATCTGCTATCAAGTAGCCGGTCGGGGCATCGAGAGTCTTCGTGCTCTGTACTTTCCCCGACCTGGCCAACATGATGCGAAGCTGGCCCCAACACAGGGACCCGCCGCATCTTACCCGTTCCGTGCGGGTGGCCCGGGGCGAGATTCCCCATATTGGTCCCCTTCCCGATTCGTTCGGCAGGGTGACCCTGGGCCTGCAGCGACCCCCCGCCAAGGGTGGAAAGTCTGCA